>WEIT01016654.1:301-79375 GCA_013389985.1 Dryoscopus gambensis
TCTTCATCTTTTAAATACATATTTATGCTCAGACATGCCCTTTTCTTCCCTGAGCTTCTCAGGGCCTGTGATAAATTATAAAGTCAGTTTCGGAGTTTGCTCCGACCACAGTGCTGTGTTTACATTCTTTCCGAGGCAAGCCTGCATGGTCGTAATTTATATCCTAAACACTTGAACGTAACTTGTTTACACAGGAATGACAGGACCTCAAAGAGAAAAAAACTGCCTTTCCCTGCCGGAGGCCGGGCGCGGGGCGCCAGTNTCGCACAATGGTGTCACAGCGAATTTTTTAAGTTATTATTATTTTTTCCCCCACGTCCCGAGTGCTGTTTTATACCAGAGGACGTGAGTAATGCTCCCAGTGGCTGGTCTCCTAAGAAAGGGGAAGGATTTGCTAGGGCATCCTTCGTTTTCGGGCTTCTGTGTTCTCCCTTGATGGTTTAAGACTACGAAGGTTCCCTTTCTCCCGTTAAAGCCTCTCAAACAAAGGACGTTTCAGAAGCAGTACTCTTTAGACAGCAGCATGTTTCTGGGTGCTGCCAGTAAAACGAGCTCAATCTCTTTCTTCTGAATTTAAGGGTGACTTAAATGACAGGAAGGAAAAAAGCGGACAGATTTTTAAGTTAATTTGATCTGATTTTGTTTTGATATTTGATTTTATTGCTGTACCTTCTACGCTAGGAATTCAGCCCTTGTTTAGTCTAAAGAACTCCAGTGGCCGCAGAGCCAGTGAGAGTCATGACCAAGAGCTATGCCACTGTGAGGGCAAGTTATTTACATTTTAGCCATATAGTTAAAAATTCCCGGCATCTTTTAACATTTGTTAACAGCCCTTGAACATACCCAAATACTTCACATTTCAGAAAAAAAGAAGTTCTCTGTTAGACATCCAGCACAGTGAGACTTCTAATCACAGCAGTAGCGAGGCAGTACTTACCTCCGAGACTTGCGGGGACTTACAGTATCAGAGAAAACTGAAATTTCTAGGATTATTAAAAACCCCCAGAAATCTAGATGTGTATATTTAGTCTCAGCATCGTGAAAAAGTTCAGGAAGGCAGACCCAAAACTGAGCATGCGTTTGCTTCTCAACCTGTAGGGAAACCTGTAGCTGCTACGCTGAAATGAGCACCAGTTGGTATAAAACATGGGAAGGTCTGTGTCTCTGCAGCACTCTGTTAATGCTCGTTTCTTTGACAATAGTCTATTCTCTTCCTCTTTGTCTCTTCATTCCTTGCCTCCTAACATGTCCCTGACTGCGTTTTTCTCTGTGTTTGGATTGTAAGAAGCCTAAGTGGTACTTTTTTTTCCCTTTAGCAGTGCTGTAGCCAAAGTAACACCCAACAAGAGTCACGCACCTCTGCTGTGTCTGAAAATAAAGTCACCGCTGACTTTCAGCCCAGGGTTTCAGCCCCCACAATTACTTTGTCCTTTCAGGTGAGCTCAAAGGAGGATGAGAGCAGAGAACTTCTAGGTACACTTCTGGTCTATCCCAGTGAACAGCTTGTGTATCCAGAAAGCTGCATTAGCTTTTCCAACCAGATCAGTTGGTCTAATGCATCAGTAATGCAAACCGTGCCTCCCTAATGACCTCGGACCGCCACAGCTACAAGAAAGCTACAACTAAATTACAAATAGTTAGTCATCTAGACTGATGGCATAGCTCACATTTGGTGAGGTGCTGAGGTAAATGGATTGAACATAGACTAATCCAAACATTTCCATTATTAGAACACGCTAGGCAGAGTCTCCGTGGGATGGGAATGAAATCACTCTGGAGCGCCTCAAACAGTTTGCGTGTGATCCACTATAATCTTACATATATATTTTCTCCATTCTCTGGTTTCATCACAGTCTTACTGCCTCAGTGGAGGGATTTTGCTTGTGAGGGTGTTTATATTACACAGAAAAAAAACCCTCACTCAACCACTTGAAAGCTGGGATCATTTGAGCAATCATTTTAACATTGGCAAAATTAGCCAAATGCTGAGATATCTTATGCGGGATGTTAAATATCTAGCTGGTAGTGGACCAAAGCATTCTTTAAAGAAATAAGTTTATCAATCCCATTAAATCTTCTTGCCCATTATTCTATTAAGACCAACATCAGATGAATATCTTGCTGTGTTTTGGCTCAGCTGGCAAAGTACTTTTAGCCAACACAATATTTTCAGTTTAGTGTGAGAGTTTTAGCCTACTTTGGAGGCAAAGAAAAGTAAAGATTTTTTTTTACCCAGTAACAATAAGCCTGATTTTATTGAACTAGAAAGATTTGCTCATAACATATATATGAGGTAATATTTAAATAAGACTGTTCAATAAAATGCTAGGTATGTCACTTAGGCCCCGAGAAAGCAAGGTGCTGTTTTCAATTATAATTTTAATATACCTGAACACGTGAGTACTCCCATTAAAGTCAATGGGATTACGCAGACATTTAGAGTTAAAAGTGCTTTGCTGAAGAAGGATGATGGGACTAGAATTAAACACTAGAGGTTCCTCCTATGTGCTGCAGCTGAGGTTTGTATAAGAAAAGGAGTAGAATATACCTGATTCATATACAGGATGAAAATTAATTCAAAACATACTCCAGCTTTGAATAGAGATGTATTTTACAAAACCTGCTGGCATTAATCTGCATGAAATACTGCCTTAGCTAATAAGAACACCCGGGCTTTATTTATATATTGAGCCATTTGATAGATACAAATGAAGAAAGAGGTAAATAGAAGCCAACATATTTTTGAATAAAAGCCCAGAGGTTCTTTCAGAGTTCAATGATCTTTGTGTCTAGATTATAAAGAATTCAGAGCAGCTTCATGTGACTTGCCAACTACTGAATAGAGCTCCAAAACATCTGTAATATTAAACAACTTCAAGCCTCCTTTTTATGCTTGTTTTCATCCAACAGTGATTTATAGAAATCTATTGGCTTCTCCACTGGACTTTTCTAAAAAGAAATATGCAGGGAGGAGGAGGAGGAGGTTTTAAAATATGTTGGGGCATCGCTACCAAACTGCAGCTGGAAATTAGAGATATTTTAACAGTGGATTTAGATTTATTTAGGAGATTATGGAGAAATGCTAACTGCATTACATCAATTATTTTAAGCATTGCAAAATGAATTTGTGGTGGTGTGCAAAGTACCACCGAGTTCACAGGTAATTTGATGTTTTTCGGGTAATTCAGAGAGACTGTGCTGCTTTTGAGGAACAGGATTTCTTGGACTGGATCCCCAGTGGTAACATTTTCCTTGCAGTAGAGTTGCAGCCCATTAATTCTTACTGTCCAAATATAGGTAGCATTAGTTTAAATTAGAAGTTTTATAACTGATTTAGTTGAGCTACTGAAATCCCTTATGTACACAATCTTATCTCATTTTCAGAGATCCTCTTTGGATTGGTTTATACCTGTCCCAATTAACATATAACAAACACATTTTACCCAGTGAAAAATCTCTCAAACGAGTTTAAAATTATTCTTTGAGACTGGGTTTCAAGCACAACAATTCTCTGATACGATGAAAAGTGTGATTTAGTTCAAACTGTGTAACTGGTGTTTATGGACACTCCATCACTGTAATCCCTCATTTATAAATGTACAGCTGCAATCTGCACCAATACAACCAACTTTAAAGGGGTATCAGCTCCCCAAAGCTGATTGAAGCTAAACAGGGCAGTGTGTGTGACTAGGAAATCCTTGTGTTAAAGGGCTGCAGCTTTTCCCTGTGAAATAGCTGAATGTTAGAAACTGGATCTAAAGCATGATCAGTCCTGGATAACCTTACTTGTGGAATCAAGACCTTAAAATCAGGCCTTGGGCCTTCTTGAATTCATGGTTTTTTGTGGTTTTTTTTATCTGTACGTTCCCTTGCCAGAGATTTGTTGACCACTGGTGGCTTGCAGAGCATTTTCTGGTGCCTTAGAGAAAGTTATTTGGTTACAGGATGGTGCTTCTCACCCTTTGTGCTGAAGAGAATATGAAAAAATGGGAGGGGGAAGATTAGAGTCAGCAACGGGATTCACTCTTTTTTTAAAAAAGAGCCTTCAACAGGCTAAAGTTAAAGATAAATTAAAATTGCAGAACACAGAAATGTTTCCAGGTTCTTCCACTTGTCCTTCAGCACATGGTCTCTTAATGCTGGTAATGCCAGATAGTCTCTTGGCCATTAAGGAAGGGAGAGCAGAGTTGTTCACAGAGGAACAAGGAGCATCAGAAATGCACTGGAGGAGTGTACTTTGATTCTAGGTGACTTAACCAGCAAAACCATAATAGAGAGGGTGAAGATTCCAGGGAGTGATGTGAATGTTATCAAGTTGGGGTAGTTATTGATAAAAGAGGCGCAAGAACAGGAGTAGCTTCTGCAGCCACCATGAGAAGATCCACTATGTCATAATGAAAGGCAGAATTATTAGGTCCCTTAAAAATAGACATCAAGTTCCACTCTTCATATTCTGCTTTAGCAGTATTTTATCAGAAGCTCCTTTCATTGCAGTGTACCCCTTTTCCTTTCCAAAGCAGAAACAAAGCTGCGCTGGGAAGTGGGAACACTTCAATACATCAGTATATTGGTTTTGCTCAGTGCGAGGCAGCAAGCAGGAGTGGGTAGGAAAAAAGGAATAGCTCGAGATAAGTGACCTCCAGTAAACAAACAAGCTTGTTCCAGGGCAGCAGAGGAGCAGGGGGTAGGAGGATTCTGGCTTGACTACCCATTGAAGGTGTCCAAAGTAGTCTGAACAAGCACAACCAGAGTGCAGGACTCAGCCAAGTTACTCAGCAGGCTCAGAGGCTCTGTCAATAAAGCAGTAGAAACTGTTTGGTGAAGCTTATCCTAGACATATGTGAAGCAGTCCAGCCTTGCTCAAACTTCCAGCAGTAAGCAGTATGGAGAGACATGCAGAGATGGTAGTGCTTCAAATTTCTTCTTTCTACAAGCATTATTTCTTCCATGGAAATCAACCAACAATCTGAATTTTAGTTATCCCTGGATATGTGCCATTTCAGGCTTCCCCAAAGATGGCAAATTTTTGGCCCTGCCAACAACCTGGGAAGTGCAAATGGCATGCTGCAGCCCACTGCAGCCTCCAGACAGTGAAACCTGAACTTGCACCCAAGAGAGGAAAGGACCGCAGCTCTGTGCTTGCCTTCAGCAAGACCATAATGAGGACAAGGATGGGTCTCAGCTGGAGCACTTTATGCCTGATGTCAGTATGTTTGTGATGGTAACAGAGGTGAATATCCAGGAAGGTGGTGACAGCAGGAAGAGCCTAATCTCGCCAACAGAGTGCAGAGTGGTATTCCCCCAAGCATGCTTTAGCCTTCAAACTCTGATATTTTTAGCCTTCTTTTGCTGTCCCCTCTCACCTTTCCATGCCTGCTGATTACCCCAGAAGATTTCTCTGACTGCCAAAGGAGCTTTATTTCAGTCCTGGGACACAAACTGTGCTCCCATACTACTTCAGACAATGGGCTTTGTTACCAAAACCATGGAAGCAAGGAATGACTGTGAGCAATTCATACACTACTGTTTCTGTTCTAATATTATAACTCCAGATATGCAGACCTCTGCAAGCCCTTGAAATTTTCTCTACTTTTCCCCACTGATTTCCTCCTTATTGTTACTGATGAAATGATTGCACCGCAGTCCTACTATAGGACCAGGGTTTGAAGATATCCCTCAGTAGAAGACCTCCACATGTACTTGTTTTCCAAATCTGAAGAGAAGAACTAGGTTTCCCAAAACTTTTTTTTTTTTTTTTACTGGAGCCAGATGATTCTGAATTCTGAGTCTCTAAGTTCCCAATCGCTAAAGGAAATACCAGTTTCCTCTAACTCAGTTTCTGAAGGAAGGGGTCAAGAGAGAAGATGGCCAGAATAGATGAAGGCAGACTCATAGCAACTCAGCCCATCGGACCAACAGGAGACATAGGGAGGAGCAAGAGAGGGACAAACATGGGATTTAGACCAGCGGAAGTGGGCTAGTTCTACTCACCAGTGCTTTGTTTGGTTAGATCCTTCTTGGCCCCGTCCTTCAGACTTGGAGAGAAATGTGATCAAAATTCCATGGTCTCATTGAGTAGAAGAGAATCTACTGTAAGCAGCTGACATATGTCTGTTCCAGGAGAGCCATGTCTTCCTTTTCAACCACCACTGGTTGGGTTGGCTGCCTCCCCAGGGACATATCTAAGAACAGTACAGAAGTACAGACATCTGAGTAGTTTCCACCTGCCCATAGTTGGTTCTGGATTTAAGTACCCCCAGGGTCCCTAGGCAGGAGCCACACTCCAAGGGTGAGAAACAGAAAACAGATGGTCATATGAAACAGACCATCCCATCTAGGGGCATTTCAGGACATAATTATTAGTCAGGAGCATGCACCACAACAAAACATGGCTCTCCTTCTATAGGGAAAAGCCTTTGATGGTTGGCTAGCAATGGCTAAAAATGAGACAAATCCATAGTCCAGATAGGCTCTAAGTATGCCAAAAAGATCCATGTGCTGGCAAATATGCTATTCAGCCTGTTCATTTCCTGTACACTGTTTGAAGCAGCCAGAGCCCCTTCTCACTATTTAGTCCTTTGAATGCAGAGTAAAATAAAAACAGAAGAAGAAACGCGCAGCTAGCAAAAGTTCCAAGCTCAGCACTTCAGGAGGCACTTGAGCACAGGGAAAGCAGACAGAGGACCCCCCAGAGCTGGGAAAGCCCCCACTTACAGCATATGTTCTGCATAGTCTGCTCTGTGGAGATGTTAATAAATTTGTTTTTGGCCTGCACAGCTGTCATTCACAAGGTCACTTTTTTCCACCAGAAATAGGACCTGACAACTCTCTCATGTCCTTACAGACACAGGCAGTGTTGTAGGTAGAAGCCTATAAAAAAACCCATCTATCCATGAAGTGCACATGCTCGCATGTTCTTTCAGGTGGACACAAAGTTCCTCATCAGTCCAGTCCCAAAGCCCACATGGCCTAGGATCCTGTGCTTGAAAGAGGAACAGAAAATTGGTGGACTTAAAAAAAGCTTCAACCCTCTAACATCCCCAGCAGGCTTGTGGTGAAGTGTCTCTGGAGGGTGTGATCTACATCCTGAATGTCCTTCCTTGTTTTAAGGAGATAGTCATCACACATAATTTTGCCAGGGCATTCATTTCCCAAGATATCCACTTGGCAGTTTAAGAACTTCCGATTGAACTCGGCACTGATTTCTTTTCCGAGCCCGTGGGTGAATGCTGAATACAAATAGGATAGTCTTTCAACCTGCTCAGGCTATTCCACCAGCCCCAGGTGCTTCAAGAGATGCAAGAAATTTTGCATCCACACCAACCCCTCCGAGGGTGAGATTTGCACTCAGATATGAACTCAGCTCTTGGCCTCTCTAGCATCCTGTGCTAGGGGATACCAGAGGCTGCTAGTTAGTATTTTACAGACACGTTTCTTTCTGTGCATTTTGTCTGTGTTTGTTTTGTCTTAAATGCCAAGGCAGAAGCTCTTGATTAATCTTAGTTAGGTTTTAACTATTTTTAAGTGATTTTATCACATCTGTGCTTGTCCCCTTCCTGAGACAGCTCACCACCATCTTCAGATATCCTGGCCCCTAGCACCTTACTGTGATTCCTTTAATGCTCACATCACAGAAAATGAAAACTGCTTGGGCAGGAGACTGCATTTTCCTATAGCATACATATTAATACTAGTTGACAGAAGTCCTTTTACAGAAAAAGTCAAAATAGTCATCTGAAGAAGAGTGATGGGATCTCTTGGAGGTGTCTTTCAGAAGAACATGACTCAACCTCTGCACGCACAGTTCTTTCCATTAGCTGTAAAAGAGCTCAGATGACAGGCTCAGGTAAAGATGTCTGCTATGTGGTTAAAGGAGATGAATCCTGGCCAAGATGCCAAATCCTGAACAACAAGAAACAGACACAATTGCACTGCTGGCTTCTAGCGTGACGCTGTGTAGTCCCCACCATTCTCTACAGGGAGCAGAAGTTTCTACCAAGCTGCCTTCAGCAGGACCCAAGTATTTTTTCAGAGCTCATATCAAGTGCTCCCAGTCCCATTAATATTTTGCCTTCCCTCTAGTGTATCTTACTTTGCATGTGCCACCAATTTAGCTCTATCTGCCATTGTATTGGGCCTTTGCCTGCTTCACTGAAGTCTCACTGACATGCTGCCCCCAGTGAAGCACTGGGCTTTGACTAAAATAACTTCATCAATTTCACTTCCTTACTCCCATTCCCCTCTCCAGGCTGCCAATATATTTGTTAAACAATACTAGACCTTGGTGCTTCTGTGCCAACATTTTTTCAGAGACAAAAATTTGCTATTTTTTCATGTCTATTGCCTCGAATTTCTTAGATAGCTTTTGGTTCATGGCTTCTCATCATGTGAGAGCCTTAATTTCTTTAGTAAACACTTAACCAAGATCTTATCAAAGTTTTTTAATAGAAGGATGTGGGATGCTGGAATTTTGGTTTGGCGTTCTTTATTTGTTTGGTTGGGGTTTTTTACATTTTTTGATACAAAAATCAGGATGGAAACATATAGATGAAATTGAAAGATCAATTCCCAGATTGTATGCAGTGCTTTTCAAGCCCACGAATAAACTTCTCATCTTAGTTACACTGGTGCAAACTAAGCAATCAAGCAAGAGCTTTGTTAGTTTTGGCTGATTACTTGGGAAGGCTTAGCCTAACTGAAAGAAAAACCTGCTAAAAATGTTTTGAGAAATTTATAGTCTGATCAGATACTGTATTATGAATACAATAAGCTAGTATTTTCAATAACAATTTCATGTACAAAATCACCTTGTCCAATGCACTGGAAACACTAGACACTTGCAGATACCAGTATTTTGTTACTGAATGCACATGCTAATGCAGTAACAGTGACCTGGAAAACCCAGTAAGAAGAGATGAGAATGAGAAAGAAAACCGGCAAACATGAAGAACCCACAGAAAATTCAAAAAAATATTTGTTATGAGATATGTCACTGTGTCCTCCCTTGCTATTATATTCTGTACAGTGCAAAACAAAGGAGGTGGGTAGGAGGAAATGCACAGGAAATTAAATAATGGGGATTGTAAGATTCCCCCAGAAATAGTGAGAAACACCCAGGGCATTGGGAAGCAGCTGATCATCCCAGCACTGGCCTGTTTGGCCCATGAGCTGGCATGTCACTAGCCCCTTCCCGACCCAGGGATGACAGACATTCCAGTCTAACACCATTTCCGACAGAAAGACAGAGAATTGCGTCCTGCCTCTCCCAGCCCAAGAGCGGAGGTGCCAAGATGACATGGAACTTGACCAAAATTTGGGAGGGAAGAATGAAGCTTAAGTCATATTCACGCGTGCAGGCCTTCTTTTGTTATTTTAACCCAGTTATCGAAGCAATGTGTTCCTGTTGATTTTTAAACCCTATTTTGTTTTGAAAAGGCCAAACTGCGTCACTGGATGCATTGTCTGGTTACAGAGCTCCCAAGAGTGGGGAACTTCCAGCCAAGGTCCAAACCAGCTCAGCAAACTGAGACATGGAGACATAGGGATTTGAAACCAAAGATCTAGTCTGAAAGGGATGGTCCCAATGTGAAATGATGGAGAGCACAGGGAGGGGGTGCCCATGGAGAGGCTGCAGAGGCATGGGAAAGCAGCAGGCACATTGGCCATGGAGGGGCGATGTTGACATTGGCAGATGGATACTGGCTTTCGTCATAATGTGGGGCTGTGGCATGTTGATGTGAACAAGCCTTTCACAGCTGACATGTTTTTTTTCCTTTTTCACTTGTGGTTCTACATTTTGCAGCCCCAAAATTGCCTGGAAAATAGGTCTGGGGAAAGTATGACATCCATTTGGTCCTGAGAGGTAACACCAAGGGGATGTATCACCAATAATGTGTCTGGAAAACAGGGAAACCAAGAGAGATGACTGGACGAGGAGGATGGCTTTACAAAAAGCCAGCCTACAAAGAAAGATTTTTGGCCTATAAGATGGGGAAACACATGTGGGCTTAGGGCTTGGAAATAGGTATGAATCAAAAAAAGAAAGAAGACAAGTGGTCAGAGTCATTCTGATGGAGAAAGAGAATGGGAAACCCAGAGAAAGGAAAGCCTTTTGCAAAGGGCAGGGTAGGACAGAGGGAAGCCAAGGAGGCTGGAAGGAGTGAATAAAATTATGATGCTGGGAAAGTCTTTCCAAATGAAAGAGGGAAGCTAGATGGTTAACCTGCAGGAGGGAAAGTCCTTTCTGTTTGGTACTCTGCAGGAGAGGAACAGCTGCCACTCATGGGAAACTCAGTCTAGGGAAGGAAACACAGAAATGCATACAATGGAAATGCATGAGGGGATGGGGAAAAGACAAATCTGCATGGAGATGAAAATGATCTTTCATTTATCCTGGATAGGACATTTGTTGTTCATCCCCTTGGACTTCTTAGTTCCTTCTCTCCAAGACATTTCTAAGTTACTACAAGCATATCAGATCCCTACTGAAGCTCACATGGTTTCTGTGCACAGAGGGACACGGAGATCTCAGTATATGGTATCTCCTATTAAAAACATTATTTGCTGCCACATGAAATGCATTTAACTTGCATATGGATAACATTTGCAGATTCCTTCAAAGATGAGCTTTAGTTGTCATAACTGTCTCAGTATTCCTGTTTCCCTTATACCTGTAGTCTGTCTGCAGAGATAAAGTCACTGAGAAAGAATACAGATTTTCTTCTTCAGAAAATCATTATTTTTGTCTTATCAGGGAAATAAGTACATCCTGTGCACAGAGACTAAAAAACAAATTAAAGAATCCAAGTTGCTTGAGACCTCATCATTGGCTTACACTGCCAGATTATTATAAAATGGCTTAAGTAAATAAATAACATTGCATTGTCCAAAAACTCCTTTCTTGGAAAGCTTTGTATCCAAGCTCTTTATGCAGTGAAGGTAACATTAACATCTTCCTAGTCCTTTAAAAAGTAGTCTGTTACATTGCCATAAAAAATATGGGGAAAAGATACTCCAAAATTATTCCAAATAAGGAAAATCTGAAGCGTAATTTATTACAGCCATAAATTCTCATGTAAATGTCAGCAACCAGTAGATCCTGGACTTCAGTGATGGCAAGTCTCCTAGTAGGAAAGATGCAGTGTTTAGTTTGAGGCTGTAAAAATGCTCATTTGTAGCCTTTGAACTGCCTGTATTCAGAAACTGCCTCCCAGCCAACAAAAGAGACTCAAGTGTGACAGATTCCCATTAGGATTAGTGTCATGGCAACAAGAGCATTGGCAAAGCAGGGTGGTCAGTGTGGGACACTGCGTGTTGTCTCTCAGCTTCCATCCGGGAAACCCAAGACACCTTTACTATGGAAGCCATGTGCCACTTCAGCAAGAAAACAGAAGTCTGTTGCCTAAAGTTGGGAGGTTGTTTGTCACTTATCACTCCCAGGGCTTTTGGGATCCACAATATCTTGAGACACCCAGTTTGGAGAAGCATTGAATTCAACTTGATGGCTGGTAGTGGAGGTGCAGGAATAGCAGCAGGGCAAGGGCAAGCAGAGTGTTGAAGCAAGGAGCCCGTTTCTACCCCTGGACTAACTTCTTGTGTGTTTTTTATTTGATTAGGCTGACAAGTTTCACCCGTGCTTCCTTCAGCCCGGGGGAGTAGAGTCCTCGTGCCTGGTGGCCACTTGCATGCCCTTCCCCTTAGCTCTGTCTCTGCCCTTACCGCAGCCTGCTCCCTGGCATGCCTGAAACAGCCTCTCTGCAGCAGGGTAATTTAGGTGCAAGGCAGGAGATTACTCATGACAAAAAGCAACACCAAGGTTGGTCCAGCTTGTACTGCATTCAGTTGTAATACAGCCTGCCAAGGTAGAGATACTTTTTATGTTCAGAAATAAAAATAACTTATTTACAGGTTGACATTCTCAAGGTGAAAAACCAGTACATATTCAGTGGGAGGAGCATGTCAGCAACAAGGATGCTCTTCTTTTCCTCATTTTCTCATTTCTCATCTCCTTTGCTTCAGGGTTATTCTCTTTCTTTCTCTACCTCACTCCCACCAAATTTAAAACCTTTCCCTTATTTCTGTCCCCTGTTCCTTTTCTCTTCAAGACCCCTACCCAGACGCAAAACGATAGTTTCCCAGCAGTGGTGGGAAGGAACAACGGTGCTCTCTCACACACTCAACCCACAACCCGTTCCCAGGGTGACACTGGTAGTGGCTCTGTCACTCCAGCTGGCCCAGCTCACAGGTTGTGGCTAACCTGTTTTATAGGTGAGACAACATCTTTGGAGCAAATGTTCTGGAGATGTTTACCAGACACCTTGCAGGAGCAAGGCACAGTCCTTCCCTCCAGGGCTACTCAGCTGGCTTTGGAGAATGTAGCCTGACCACACAGTATCATGCCATTGACTTTGAAGACAAATTCCTCACTGATTACTCTTTTTTTCCTCATAGCTGAATGTTTACAGGCAGTAAGTATGAGGTGCTCAAACACACTTGCAGTTCCTTCCCCACACACTAAAAATGATGGGGAATTTTTCAGTGAGTACCCTTTCATGTTAGTAGGTGCACAAGACCATCAGAGAGACCAGAGCAAGATGTATTTTCATTTGATGCAAAGATGTCCAAAACTAAAGCAAAGATCCAGGGAGGACTAGGTACAAGAGGAGACATTGTGAAGGTAGGTGATGTGGGGAGCACCGTTCAGAAGGTCCTCTTCAGGCTTGGATGGGGCTTTGATGACATCTGGCACTCACTGAAAAAGGTCTTGTCCGCATCAGCCTATTACTCATGTCAACAGCTTGCTCATCACGTCAGCCTGAGGCCCTGCTGGGGCCCCAGGGTCATACAGGCAGAAGAGTTGCTGCATCAGATCTTCCTACCGGAAAGCAAATGCAAAGGTGCAGCTCTGGGGAAGAACTGGTCCCTAAACTCCAGAAGAATGATCAGGTACTTACAAAGAGGTCATCACTGTTTTTGCAAGATCAGCCTTCCTATACATTTTAAAGAAATACATTTAGACGTGAAGCCTCAGAAAAGAAAAATGCCTTTTAAATTATTATTTTAATTTCCAACCACCATATTTTAAAGCCAGTCTCCTCAGAAAGTGAGGGCCTCTTGAGTGAAGGTCTTAAACTTTTTCTCCTTGCTTCTCCACTTCCCCTTTCTGCTCCTGTCAAGGGTGGCTCTGACTGCTTCAGCCTTTCTTTTGATTTTAAAAACACAGATGTAAGCAGATAATGAGGCCACAGGAGGAGAATCCTTCAGGATGTCTTGTTTGGTTTGGAAATATTTAAATGTCTGCTGCATTTCCTTTGAGCACAAGGCAGGAGTCTGTGAAAGGGCACTGCTCCTTCTGCTACCCACAGTACTGCTAGGGGTGGGAGAGTGTGCGTGCACGCAAGCATATGTGTGCATGTGTGCATGAGATGGCTTCTAATCTTTTCAGCATGGTTCTTTTTCTGGGATAATGTGAAACATTTCTGTAGGTCACATTTCCCTGGAGGAAAAGATTTTAACTCTAGTAATTCAGGTGAAGCTTGTTCTATCTAAATAGTCTGCCAATTTCACATGATTACAACAAATTCATAACTTTCTAAATCACAGTGAAGAATGTTTTTTTTGTGGTTTGGATAAGTTTAAGTGCTTGTGGCCATTATGAAAGATAGCTGGTTGGTTTAGATTAAGGTATCATAATCAAGGTGAAAATTTTATTATTGTGTCATACATAAAACAGTGAATGGCTGTTGGATGAATTACATGATGAGTCTCAGAATCAGAGTCAATCACCTTTACAGTGTGGGTGGTACAAAGCAGTTGCCCAAGAAACCCTAACACAGAAAGAGAAACCTTCTTTGTTTTTCTCCATGAAGTTAAAACTGTGTTGCAAGCTGCTCTCAACTTCCTACTGACAAATACCTCGCAGTCTGACTACCACAGATGGGCCCTGGGCAGAGGTGGGATATAACTCAGATTAAAAGGCAAGGACACTTAATGGCAGACAAACGTGCACAGAAGAGCAATGGGTTATATCACAGATGAATAAATAAATTTAATATCCATGGACTTTTCATAAGATTTGAAAAGTCAGTCACATACAAACCACGGTTTCATCCAAAGATAGCTGAGGTCTATAGAAAGTATTAATAATAAAATGTTGTATACAGAAACATTCAAAAGAATTGGCAGTATTCATACTAGAAAGAGTTGTGCCATTGCCAAACATGAAAGATCACTTGTTGGCTTCACTAATCTTGTTTAGGCCCTGCAGTTCAAATTTAGAATAGAGGTATCTATACAGCTATAGAATAAATTTGCAATACATAAATAAGAGAAAATTACAGTCTGATCCAAGAAATCTTATGGACTTGGGAATGCCCTGACCATGACAAATGATTGTGACATTTTGAAGTGATTTGTTTGGATTTTCAGAAATAGGATTGTTTCAAATGAACATAAGTTACAAATACTATTGCACACTGGTGCAATACCATTCACATACACTATCCCAACAGGTGCTTTTAAGCCTCACCCTAATTTTGATTTTTTCATTTTAAGTGTCTTTATTGCCTACACCTTTGTATGTCATTTTAATCCTTGAACACTGACATATCAATGTTTTTTTACCCATCATACAAAAACTCTCCGCTTCCTTTTTTAGCTCACACATATTTCAAAACAAACTAGTGGGAGGATGAAAACCTTCAAATGTTTTATTTTAATTTCTAAGGAGACAATAAATGTGAGGAAATGTTTTTAATGTAACTTATTGTGTCAGTGAAGACTGTATTGTAAAGAGCAATTTTTTCTAATTCAGTTTGTTGTGCCAACAGCTGAGTGATACTGAGTAGTACAATTACAGCTGAGTAGTTTTACATAGTTTAAACTACTACAAGTTTAAAGCAGGATACCACGAAATGCACTCTACAACCACAAATGCATTCCAAATTGTTGTTGCTAGCAAATACGCGTCCCGGGCTTGTCGTGTGGGCAAGTCAGAGAGTGGGATAAATCCATGTACTAAGGATGGACATTAGATGTGAGCTCAGTGAACACACACAGGCACGGAAGCCTGCACACACACACACACAGACACACACACACACACGCACTCACACACACACATATAAAAGTAAATATTTATTACATGGAGGTCTCAGTGTCAGCCCTGCTCTGTATGTTGACATGATCCAAGTCTAGGAGCCACAGCTCAAAACAAAACAACCTGTGAATACTTGACCTGGAAGCAGTGAGATATTCTTCTGAAATTCACTGATCTTCTAACATTTAACCCTTACCAGCTCCATTTCTGCCATCTGCATGAATGTTTGAGATAGACTGAGTGGCAGAAAGTGAGATATGCTATAATTACGTATCTCCAACACATTAACTACCCTAGGAAAATAGGACCAGATGAAGTAGGATGTGTTCTGAACAAGTGGAGAAAAAAACTCAGAGAGTACATGCTGCTCCCAGAAGGGTAAAAAAGAAAGAAAACCTTTGAAACAGCAAAGATTGTTACACTCAAATTACTCCTTTCCAAGTCTGTAATTTCTCAGCTAGGTCAAAACAGAAAATGAGTGATTACTGTTACAACTGGCATACACTCTGCACTTTGGCTGCATTTAAGATACACAACATTTTCCAGAGAATCATGTTGGATAATTTGTCTTGTGTATTTTAAGCCTTTTTCACATGTCCTGAAAGACATAAGCAATAAAATACCTTAAGGAGTGCAGTGGCTGCAGAGGGGAGGAGGCATGGGCCCAATGTCAGGGCACCCGGGTGCTTTCCTGACTGTGTTCCCATCTATCACACAACGCCAGATGGATTGCTGACACCAGTACTCCCCAGCTTGGCTGCCTAAAGTTCAAAATCTCTTTGGCAAGAGTGATTTCCAGTGTCAATAGTACTGTTTATCTTCACACAGAAGAAAAAGTTACTGCACCTACACACCTAAGTCTGGATTGACAGGCAGAAATAAGCACTGTGGTTTGTAGAACCAAGCTCCCACGATGTCAGTGTGCAGGGCTGTACCTGCTTGCATATCTGTGCTGCCTAACTTGCATGGTAAGGAGAGAGGGTCCTCAAAGGAGTTTCACAGCAGGAAATGCACTTTTGTTCTAGGGGGACCCCATATTCCCAGTGCCCTTATCATCCAGGCTGATCATCTGCTGAAATGGGCTCTCACTTCTCCTTGCTGAGGCTACTTTCTTATGGAAAACAGATGAGGAGAAGGAAGCATCGAGGATTAAGGGGGCTCTCTCACACACAATAGGGGTGATCACACACATATATAGGAAACTGAATGGCAATACTGAGTTGCTCAGACCAGACTCAAATTTGGCTTCTCCAAGGAGGATCCTGTCTCTCCCCACAACCTTCATACACAGCTTAGGGACACTGGGCTTCCACCTTTGGCAACAACCCAGTATTTTCCTTACCCCAAATAATGTGGTATATTCTATAAATTTCTTTGGGCAGCACTCCCCCTGACTTCTGTTATTTTAAAACCTCCCACATTCATTTAGATAACTCCTAGTTTAACACTTAAAGAAGCAATCACATAAAAATATTACTCCTTTCAGCCTTCTTATAAGGGCATCTTTATGCGCTTGTCAAACTTGAAATACGTGCTCTGGCCGTATTAAGTTCAACACCCTTCCACTTTGTCATAAATCAATTACTTTCTTCAAGACAATTTCTCTTTAAATTCAAGGTCACAGGTATACTCCTAGGGTCAAATTTAGTTACTGCTATTAACATGGCAATGGACAGAAAATTTAAATTCTGCTTTGTGAAACAGAATTCCTGAAGGGTGGCTCTAGCCAGAAGAATGAATGTAAACGTAGAATTATGGTTTTCACTCTCTTTGTTCTCCCCATGAACTCTGATCCACTTACTGGTAGACATCTTTTTACCTATATTGCTCATATGGAAAATTCAGACGAGTGCTGAAAATGAGTTTCCCTGTTCAGAGATCCATGAATCTTTGAAGTCAGAAAGGACTTCCTGACACAGGTGGCTGAGGAACTAATGAGGGTAGATGCTCTGTTGGACCTGTTACTTATAAACAAGGAAAAATAGGTCAGGAATGTGAAAGTCTGGAGCATGAAAAATTTACCCTCAGTGGAGGAGCACCCAGTTAGGCAATATTTAAGCAAATTGAATCCACACAAATCCATGGGCTCTGATGAGACGCAGCCATGAGTGCTGAGGCATCACTGAGGGATCATGAGTGCTGAGCACATATCATTGTGAGGCCACTCTTCATAATCTTGAGAAGGTTGTGGCAACTGGGGAAGTTTCTCAGGACTGGATAAAAGTGTCACTGCTAGCTTCCAGAGGGGCAGTAAGGATGACCTGGAGAACTCCAGTCTCACCTTGATCCCTGTGAACACGATGAAGCAAAATACCCTGGAAATCATTTCCAAACACATTAAAAACAAGATTGAGAGTATTCACTGTGGATTTATGCAGGGGAAACCATGCCTGACTGACATGATGGCCTTCTACAATGAAGTGACTCAGTCCATGGTATAAAGTGGTGGCCAGTACACCAGGTAGGTGTGGTGCCTTTCAGAAGGACTCAACAGGCTGGATAAATTGGCCAACCTGAGCCTCATAATGTTCACTAAAGAGAAGTGCAAAGTCATGCATGTGGAGAGGAATAACCCCATGCACCAGCAATACAGGCTGGAGCCTGGCCAGCTGGATATCAGCTTTGCAGAAAAGGATCCAGGGGATCCTTGTGGACCCCCAGTTGCCCATGAACCTGCAATGATCCCACAAGGCAAAGAAGGTCAACAGCATCCTGGGTTGCACTAGGAAAAGCATTACTGACAGATCAAGGGATATGATCCTTCTCCTCTATTCAGCACTGGTGAGACCAATATGGAGTGCGGGGTCTGGATCTGGGCTCCCCAGGACCAGAGGTGAATGAACATTCCTGAACAGGTTCATCAGGGAGCCACAAAGATGATGAGGCACGGGAGCATTTCTCATACAAGGAGAAGCTGGGAGAGCTGTGACTATATTCTACAGTAAAGAAGGCTCAGAGGAATCTCATCAATCTGGATAAATACCTGAAATGAGGGAAGATAGAACCAGATCCTTCTCAGTGGTACTCAGGGACAGAACCAGAGAAAATGGGCACAAACTGAAATACAGGAAATTCCATTTAAATACAAGAACAAAACTTTTTCTTTTCTTACTGTGAGGGTGGTCAGACACCATCAAAGGCTATCCAGAGAGGTAGCAGAGTCTCCATCCTTGGAGATACTTAAAGCTCAACAGGACATAGCCCTGAGAAATTTGCTGTAGCTGAAACCGCTTTGAACTAAATGGTCTGCAGATCTACCTTCCCACCTCAGCAGTTCTGTGCCTGTGACCCATGCAATCCTTTTGTCTAACTTCTTGCTGTACACAGGCCACAGAGTTTCATTCATGGCTTCCTCACACACATGAGTCAGACATGCTAACTGAACAAAACATCACTTTTAGAGAAGCATCTGCACTTGGGTATAAGATTTCGACTGATGGCAAATCCACTATGCCCTTGATGGAGTTATATGTCCAGTAATTTCCTTTGCTATTAAGAAAACACCCTTCACCTTACCTAATCATCATCCTCCACCATTAACATTTAACAGCTAATAATTTAAAATTTCAATCAACTAAATTAAGCCCTCATTTCTGCTTGTGCAAAAATACTGCATGCACTGAGTTCAAACCCAGTTCAGATGACTTAAACTTTCCAGACATTTCTGAGGGTGACATATGACCAAAAATTGGGGCCAATTTTCTCTTTCACACTGAGACAAGTTAAGGAGGGGACAATGGACTGCCAGTCTAAAGACAGAAGTGGATTGGCTGAGCAAGAAGGTGATATTTTTAAGATGTTTTTCCAATTAAAATTATCCCCTCACTAATAAAATTACTACCCAGACGCTGGCAAAGGTTGCTTGTTTGAGATGCACCTCAGGAGCTGATGACTGAAACCTGTCCCTTCCAGTTTTCCCCAAAACCCTTTTCTCTTAATGCCAGCAAAAAGTTCTTCCACTCAGTTATTGCAAACCCAGAGCCTCTTGCAGAGAGTGAAATGCAACGTAGACCCTGTGCTGTTATGATGTCCTTGAAGATTAGAGAATATCTGTATAGATTGTGTACTCCACAAGCCATTTCACCTGCCTCGAGAACACATATAGATTCTCACTCATCAGAAAGGAGGGCATCTCTGTTGATTGGGAGCCTGACGTTTAAACTTATTTTTGTGAAACAAAGGCACACATAATCGACTATTGAAATTATTACAATAGCAAACTCAAATTTTCACTTCTTATAGTTCACTTTACAAGCAAGACTTTGTATTCCTAGTATTTTGCCATCCTGGTTTGGCTGGTGTCTAATCCCTACCACAATACTTATTTTAGCTAATCATCATCATTTCTCTTTAAATAAACCCACGTTAACCAAAGTGGTGAGGGAATTAAGTACATTATTTCTTTTGTAGCCCAATATCTCCATCTTATGGTCAGAGCATGTATAAGGACTGAGCTATTCAGTATTTATTTTACCATGAATTGTAGTGGAGACTGTATAGCAGGTAAAAACAGTTTAGTATTTTATCTGAAATAGGTGGGATTTTTGTGTGTTTTTTTCAAAACTTTTAGGATTTTTAAACCGAATGCTACTACTCAATCTTTTTCTCACGGATAGGCTAGTACAAACTACTGGTGATTAATACACTTTTCTACATTGGCCTACACTTGTCTACATCAGTGCTGCACCTCATAAGAAGACAGAAGCTGTATGGACAATACCTATACATCCATAGGTATTGTCCATCAAACCATGAATTGTCACCACTGAGCTTTTCTTCCACAGAATTCCAAAGTGAGAATTAAGTCATGTCGTATTTGCAGTATATTTTCATTAATGTTTGGAATCAAGGTCATAGGGGACCAGGTAAAATCAGAAACAGATACATGGCTAAAGTTTATTTAGTGAATGGCTTAGTGCTGTCCTAGGTTGGCTGCTCATGATCCACACAGCCTAGAAAGACCCAGCTGAGCAGAGAGCAGAGGAGACCTGGAGGCAACGAGCTTGGCAGGAAACAGCTGCTGGTAGAGAGATGTGGTAGACTACAGCACTGATTGCTCTCTCAGAAATGCTTACCACCATGTATTTCCATGGCAATATGGCACATTGCGGTTCACTGAGAGAAATTTTGTTTGTATGGGGCTAGAACAGCAGCTCCTATCTCCACAGGAAAGAAGGATATGAATATGCTGAGGCCTCGAGATCACATGGGAATCCTGAAATCAGACTAGCATACCAGCCTGGCTGGGAGATGCGCACTACACATCAAGCATACCTCCACTGATGATGCAATTGATAGTACACTTCTTCTGTCACAAGACATCCCTGTCCTGTCTCTGAATGGCAGCAAAATTTAATTTTCTGGAGAGAAGGAAAAAAAGCCAGTGATATTTGGCCTAGCTAGCCTCAAAACATCAACTGTTTTATTTACTCATCTATGCCAGTCTCAGCACAGAGCGGGTCAGAGAATGTGCAAACAAATTATTCTTTCAGGAATGTCAAAGAAAACCTATTTCTGCCTCAAAGGCTTCCTCTAACTGGAGAACCAGGCGGGCAGCAAACACTGTTTTGCTTACCTTGTCCTCTTTGGACTGCTGCCTCTTCACAAGATTCTGAACAGCAAAACCTGCTAACCACACGGTATCTTTTCCCAAGACCAAACATTTCTTCACACACTGGAGGAATTAAGTCAAAAGTCTGTATTTATCAATACCGCCTGGCAAAATCTGTAACAACAACACATTTTGAAGAGGGAAAACTAATAATTTTGACATATGATTTAAGCACTTTCTGTCAGTCTTAATGCAGTCTAATGAAAATGGCAAATAAACAGTAGACCATCCAGCTTGTCTACCCACCACAGCTCTTCCGTTTGGTCAAGAGAGAGTCTGTCACCAAGTATATTGCCAGGCCTGCTTCTAATAATTTAGGATGCATGTGATGTTCCCATACTACTCAGTGGCTGTGTTTTGAAAGAAGGTCTAAATTTTTTCAAAGATGAATTTTAATCCAAGCACCATTGCAAAAGGAGCACTGAGGGAAACTGTATCATTAGGAAGCACACAGATTCCTGCTGTCATTCAGTGCCTGTGTGGGCCCAGGAATAGGAAAGGCTCTGTAAGTGGGATGTAATACATGTGCTTGTTTATTTAAAACAGTACCTGACTACTGAAAATCTACGCAGTATGAATTACATTGAATTGAAACATTCCCAATCCCATGTAAGCAGGAGAGAATCCAGAATGGTTCCATGATGCATACCATGGACTGAGGGACCACTTCCAAAAGATGCAAGCAGCATATACCTGTTTCCAGCAGTGCAGACTTCTCTAAAATGAGACATCTCTACCTGGGCTTTATAAACAGAGTGGTGGCAAAATGAAGGAATGGGAAGCCATTACTTCATACTTTGCCTTATCCTGTATTTTTTCAAGAAAATTTGAATACCAGAAGTCTTTTTTTAGTCCAATATTTACCAAGAAAACCTGTTTTGGATTTGTTGGTTACAGCAAAGTCATGGCAGGTGCCAGAATTCGTAGCTCTCTGCAGGGCAACTTGGGTTCCCACTGCTTTGAAAGCCAGTGCAGGACCATGCAGGTAATCCAACACAACAGCTCAGATGGGACATTCTCTCTCAAGTCTCTAGTCATCATGTGTCTGTGGCTGACAAACAATTTAAATGATCTGTGAGTTATTTCTTGTTATGGGACCTAGGGTGGCTCACATCGTGTCTAAATCTGCACTTGACAGCAGTCAGGAATAAAGCTGAACCATTACAGTGCTCATTCTTGAATGAAAGCAAAACAAGAGACTCAAATAACCTCAAGTATAATTGCAAGAAAGGAAGGTGGATCTAAAAGAGGTATGAAGGAAGGACAGTTGCCATTCCAGGTGTTCTTTAATTGTAATGCTGGTAAGTTATAACAGGGTGCTAAATTCCAGAATCACTCACCTCCACGTATAATCCACACATGCACATCATAGATTGTGGGATGCCAATCAGGGAACAAGAGAATCCCCTAAAAGGACAGGTACCCCAGTTCTGTTTCCCTGACTGGCCCGTTGATTCCCCTGCCTCTTTTTCCCTTATATGTCAAGGTCCTGCCCTCCCCACTTTGACCTCCTTCCCCCGCCCCTGTTCCTAGCCCCTCCCTCGGGTTCTCCCCGTTTGTTCTGTGCCCTAATCCCGCCCATGTACTGCCCCTGTGCCCTGGGACCATTGGCCCGTGTGCTCTCTTCGGCCCCTGATCTCCATGTAAAACGTCTAGGCTGGATGTTTTGTGGTTTCTCGGTCTTTGGGAGTGAGCCGCGGTGATCGTCTCTGCTTTTGGGAGCATGTGAATAGAGATCCTGTGAGGTTCTCATGCAGGGAGCCCTTCTCGCCTCCTTTATCGCTGCCATGTTGCGGAGCTGAGAGCTAGCCAGGGCCATGAGGGGCAGTCTGAAAGGTGCCATGGGAAGTGACACAGCTTCCCTCCCCAAGGAAGCCCCCTGCACTCCCAGGGAAGTTCTGCGGCTTGCCACACCATCGCAAGAAACTACAAACCACACAATAGAATAGGTGCTATACCAAAAAAAAAACCCAAAAAACCCAAAAACAAAACAAAAAAACCACAAAACAAAACAAAACAAAACCAACTGAGCTTTTTTTTCTAGTATATCAGTTACTACAAATACTCAGTGGCCATTTACTACTGCCAGAAAAGTTGAAGCATAACTCTTTGCTGCTTAAGGTGCAATGCTTTGAACCAAGAGACCAACTACCTATCTTTGATTGCATCAGTAAAAACGGACAGCTGATCTTCCTAAAAGTTGGTAAGGATCATCATTCCTTTCCCAATTTAAATCTGATTTTCTCAGTTTGCCATAAGGAAGTCTCATATGGATCCCATAGCACACAGTCTGGCATTCTCCCTGCAAGGTCAGGAAAGGCTTGCAGTGGGTGGATAATTCAGGAACACTTCTCTGCAAGACAAACCCCAGGGGAGTGAGTTTTAAGACTGCAGTGGGATAATGCCTGTCTTGAATACTGCACTTTTCCTTCTGAAACAAGAAAAGCTGTTCACAGAGTTTTTGATCTGAATTGCAGGGCCATTAAATAAAGGTATCTTCTGATTTCTTGTGGTTTGTTCTTCTTGGTCTGAATATAGCATTTTCACAAAAATGCTCATGAATGTCATCTTCATGGCTTAATGGAGATTAGAGAATATAGTTTCCCAGGAAGAGTAGACTATAAAATAAAACAATGGAGAAAACAGAACTATGTAAATGCTGTATCTACTAGTACTTGCAGTGTCCTAGTTAAGGCCTTTCCTGGCTCATCAATAGATAAATTGTTGCAGCCTGAGAGTCCTTATTACACTTACCATTATCTGTTTACACTGCCAGAACTGTACTGCCATGGCAGATTTATCCTCCACAGTAAAACTGGGTGTGAGACCAACTATTTATCCTTAGGATTTTATGGTGAAGGAATCTCAGGAACAACATATAAAAAAAGAAGGATATGTATTTTCATATGGAATAAACATCTCTGCACCTGCTCCAGTGTCAGTGGCTGCAGGATTCTGGCCGGTGTTTCTTTGCTCAGAAGAGTCAAAATGTTTTTGAGTGCTGTTTATGGTTTCAAATTTTTAACCTGACATAACTGAACTTCCTGGGCATTTCTTTGGTGATATTGACCTTTGTCTTGTAATGCTAAAAAAAAGGTAAATAAATAATATAGAAAAATCTGTTTTAAAGTAAGTATGTAGCAAGATTTTAAACACTCACAAACTCTTGCTGTTACAGAGAGTACAATTTCTGTTCTACTGTATAGATAAGGGATCTAGGGAAAGTGCAGTAGATTTATTGAGATGGCTTTCTTTGAAGAGCTAAAGAGTGAGATATATTCATGGAATGAGATAAAAACTGAGCCTTCAACTCACAGTACATTTTAGCCAATACTATGTGTGCATCATACTTAAAGAAAATGTGAAGGATAGAAACCACAAGTAAATCTAAAGAGTGCGTGCATGGAGCAAAGCACCATAGCAGTGAGTGTGAGAAAGCATTGCTTTGGCAGCTGGTGAGGCAGCATTTGCATAAAAGCCTTTTCCCAAGGAAATGCAACAACATCAAATAACTGAAGGGCAGGGGCCAAGGCCGCACGCTGGATCCCCACAGGTGTGCAGCTCAGAGTTCACAGGTTTCTCAGCCACCCTCATTTACAATGAGAGCCAAGGGGGACTCCCAAAGGTAGGTTTTGCTGAGTGCTGTTGTATATCTGGGGCTGAATCTGCTCAGCTTTTCACATGACAGTTGCTTCTGAAATCTGAGCATTGCGCTGGTCCCAGGGCAGAGGGGACCTGGGGTGACTCCAAGCATTGGTGAGGCCAGTCTCCCAGGACAACTGGGCTGCCTGAGCAGTCGTAACACTTACACATCCACAGGGCACTGGGTCCAGTGAGGAGCTGCCTTTCTGAAGGGGCCCTGGGAGCAGAAGGGACAAGGCACTGAAGAACTAGTTCCGTAAGTCCTTATCTTGCCTTCACCCTCAGAAGGTAAATGGGCTGCTTTGCCCTGCCACTTGTGTAAATCCTCATGCATTCCCCTGGCTAACCCAGCTGGAAGTGAGCTGTTGGCAGGGCACAGTCTCTTCTTTTTACTCCCACTGTCTCCACCCCCAGGTTTGCTTTCCCAGGGGTGACTGACTTGTGGGCTGGACAGTGGGCAGAAAGGAAGAGTTCTTGACATTGGGAGACTTGCAGCAAGCAAGCAGTAAAGAAACACAAATAGCTCAGGAGGTATACATGGGATTTTTCAGGAATATCGTTAAATGTGGATTCTGAGCTTCTTTAATAGGACCTAAACCGATGAGTATCCCATTTCCACACACCTCATGTGTGTTTTGCATTAAGCATTAATCATGATCATTGAATATTTAGGCACAAAGAATTCATGTGTTTTCTGACACACGTGTTGATGTTGGATTTGTAGTTAAGATATTCTAAAGATTAAGTGCTCCCGTTAGTGGTAGCAATTTAGAAGGCATATAGCTATTTCCTCTCGTCTAAATATGCGATGATGCAACAGCCAAAATAAATACCCCCAAACACAGTCAGGTTGAAGTGCCCATAATATCAACGAGACACAAGTCTTATATTAGTAAAATACTTCTTATAAGGGTTTGGCTGGATTAGAGAGAAGAAAAAAATGTGAGAGTAGATCCAATATACACTCATAAACCATTGCATAGGAAAAGGGATAGCTGTAATTTAATTTGAAGAATTTTGCAAAGAGTTGTCTTTAAATTAGAATTATTGAATACAAGCAGCATATTTACACTAAATAAATTAATTCAAAAAAGCATTATTATAACTGAGTTATTAGAGTTAATTGTATTTGTAAAGCTCTGAAACTTTGCCTGCTGCCTTTGGAGAAACACAATACTAAGCAAAAATCTAAAGTGATGCCTTGGCCCAAGGACACATTCCCCAGCTTGGGCCATCTGGGGCTTCCTCCGTGTGAGGGAAATGCTTGCTTGGTGCAGGGCCTCTGTGGTGAGAAGAACTCACACCCTTTAAATTTTTCTGCTATGGACCGTGACTGGTGTGTTTGGAAGAGAAGTAGGGAGCATGGGAGGAGATTATGACATCTGGGGTGGTGGCCCGTGTGGTACAAAACCTCAGTAGGCCAATTGCATGCACCCTTCCCCATGCAAGACCAGGAAATTCGAGAAGCACAGAAGCCATCAAGCCATTCTTCCTCCCTTGCTTCTCAATGTTTTGAGCAATGTCTACGGCACAGGAGAAAATCAGCACCACAGAGCTTGGTGGTGCAAAGCAAAAAGGGTAACAGTGGTTATACCAAGTGTGAAAGCAATGGTTATACTGGTTTTGTATTGGCTTCATCCTGTCAAATAAGGTGGAACTGCTCCTTGCCAGCCCCAAGGAGCACCTTTCAAATGGCTGCATTTTATAAAATAGGAGGGCTTTCAAGAAGTGATTTGAAGAAGGAAATGGA
This sequence comes from Dryoscopus gambensis, assembly GCA_013389985.1. Taxonomy (NCBI): domain Eukaryota; kingdom Metazoa; phylum Chordata; class Aves; order Passeriformes; family Malaconotidae; genus Dryoscopus; species Dryoscopus gambensis. Next base: position 26,402 of record WEIT01016654.1, read on the forward strand.
GGGCACTGACACACATTAATCAGGAGGCAGCATGGAAAGAGGCCCTGAGGCAGGACTGGGAAAGCAGAACAAAAGGAGCAGTCATGGCAGATCACTAAGGGCAGGAAAGAACACAGCAGAAATAAAAGCACTGTTTTCAGTAAGGTATGAAATGCAAAGGGCTTAAGGAGTTCAACCACCTCTGGAGGGGAAAGAAGAGATGAAGACAGCATAGAGATGAAGAGCCAAGTAGACAGGGAATGAATGGTATGAGGTGGTGAACTTGCCGAAGGGATTTGGAACAGGCCAAGGGACCGTGAGCAAAATGGGGTTAGCCCAGAGACTTGGATGTGATAACTGGAGGCAGAAGTTACCAGAGAAATTCTTCAAGTGTTGGCAGAGGGAACAGTAGGAGACTATTCCTGTTGGAGCACTTGGGAAAGAAAGCAAACACCATTTAAAGCAGTCCAGGATGAAGTGGAAAGAGAAAACTCCTGCTGAATGATGTCACTTGGCCTTTGAAGGGAAGGAAAAAACCAAAACAGGAATGTGAGGGTAAGAAGAGCTTGAATCAAGTACAGAAAGGGGCTAAGAGTAAAAAAGATACACATATACATGGAAAAAGACTTAGAAAAGAGAAAGGCCTTTTGACTGTCAGGAACAGAGCAGCTGGAAAAGGCTTATGGGACCTGTGAGATTCTTGCCTCCTCCCTGCCATGTGGATGCAGCCCATGCTTTTAGCTGCATGGGCATGAGGCCGTGGAATGGCTGCACACACACCTGTGCGTCCCCTTCTCACCCCGGCCTCTGTAAGGGGTGTCTGCAGCCAGTGTTACTGACGACCTGAGCTGTGGCAAGGGCTCTGTGTCCTAAATGCCCACCAAGGTTACCCATGTATGCTGCTAAGCACTGGGAAAACAAAATACAACAAAACTCATCCTACCACAGCCCCTCGGCTGGCTGGAAACTCTAGGCCGTGTCTTCAGCTCATATAATCTGGCATTGCTCCACCAACACCACTGGAAATGCATTGACTTACAGCAGTGCTGAGCAGCTGACCCTGTGTTCCCATCGTTTGCAGGAAGGAGTGTGTGTATCTCTTTCCTGCGAGCTGAGTCTGAGGCCAGACCCTTCACTGAGAAGCAAATAGAGCACTGTACTAACAAAAGAAACCACCCACCAGTAATTTAGTAATGTGAGTTTCCTTATATTTTCTTTTTAAGTATTTAAAATAACTACTGGATGCAAGACTCTTCAAACCCTGCTTTATCTCCCTCCACCCCTGCTTTGCATTTCTCCTCCCAGCCAGTGATGAAGTCCCACCAGTAACAGTGCATCATTTTTCATTTTCTTTTTTCTGATTTCAAGACTTACTACTTATTTTGGAAGTAACCTTTTTTGGCCTCCTCTTATAGTCAGGTCATTAAACCTGTTTACATCTTCACTTACAGCCTTTCTCTATCTTAAATGAGCAAAATAAATAGCTCTGTTGTAAAATTTCTTCATTTTAAAGTTTTGTGTGCCACTTTTTCTCAGTGGAAACACAGATAGGCTCTTTCTTCAGGAGTTTGAAAACTAAATAGCTGGTGCACATCTGTTTAAATTTAATTTGAACCTATAAGTTCCAAACTGAAAGTAAAATNAGTTCTCTTTTATTTCTTATTCTCCTATGTAATTATTAATTCCCCCAGACTTTCATGAAAATCTTTCCGAAATCTATTACTTTCATTCCGCTCTTTTGGTTTCTTTTATCTTCTTTTCTACAACTCCTTAGAGCTCTGTTACACCATATATTCTTTTCCCACTGTGTATTACATTAATGCCCCCATCCAATGAATATCCAATGAACACCTGTAAAATGTAATTCTCCCTTTCTAAAAAAAATAGTGTTGAATTTTGAAAGTCAAAATCCTGCCTAGTAAACAACAAAGCTCATTTTCCAAAGTGGTGACTTAGAAGCAGCCCAGTAACATTACAGTTGGTTCCTGCAGCTCCAGCAGTGACTGGGACCTCCAGGGGCTTGGAAGCAAGGGGAAGACAAGAAGGTCACTCAAATCCATGTAAAAGCCACCTACATGACCAGGAGGAGAACCATTGTGGACACAGGCTCCGGGGAGAAAGTGTGAAAAAGAGGTGCAAGGGGGAAGCCTGAATTCCCATCCCTCACCAGGTCTTCTGAGAAGAGATCAGGCATGCAGCATGGCATTTTCTTCCACTTGGAACAGCAGCAAGTTAAAAGCCTAGCTGCTGTGCCCACAGCAGATATTTTCCCCTACTCCTTCTCCCTCACTAAGGATAAATGAGAAACCTGAAATGTGATTAGGAACACTAATCAGCAACCAAAAATACCCCTTGATTCAGCAGCCAGCTTATGAGCTGAAACAACACCAGGCCTTTTTTAGTGTGGGGCCTTCCAGCTGGTTTCCCAGGTTGAGGCTGTCCAGCTTTGTGTGAATAAGAACAACCAAGGCTCAGACAGCCTAAATATCCTCCTATAGAAACGAATACCCTACTCCCCTGTGGGGAGAGGATGAACAAAGCTTTCATGACCCTTTCTAACAAAACCAGCCTCTGACTCAGTTTTTGGCAGAAGAGGGAAAAAGGAGGGATCCTTCTCAGTGGGAGGGCTTCGTCGAGGGAACATCAGAAGGACCCAACAGATGGACTCTTGGACTACATCTAAAGCTTTCTCACATTTCTTTTCCTTCCTCCCCGCCCTCCTTCCCCTCACACACACACACGCACACACTCAGTTTACCTCTTCCCTACTCATCTACAAAGTGGCTGTTCAAAGCACCGGGGCCGGTGATGGATGCCCACACGTGCACACAGGAGCACAGTGGCTGACACTCTGCACGTGCTGGCTGCTGCAGGAAAGGTCCTTGGAGACTGGCGGGCACAGCAGGCACCAGACACATCTTTCTCCTCCAGCCCAGGCCCACACTGCCCATTAATCCCTTTGGACCAGGCTGGCCTGGGTGCCCTTCAGCCAAGCCTCCTCCAAAGCCTTTTCAGACACAGCCTGGGTGGAATGGGACCTTGCACAAATATGCGCCTTCAAATAGGCGAGACATCGCACGGGCAAGGCACGGAGCATGCTGTTCCTACAGACCCTCCAATGCCACCATTTTGATGCAGCGAAAATGGCAGAGGGGAAAGAGAAAGTAGGAGTGGAAGAGCAGCTCTGCGCTGATTGCAGTGAGATTTGGAGCTGATTTAATGAGGAAAATTACTCCTGGATCTTGAATTGCTATAGTTTCCTCTTTAATTGAATGTTGGTATTCCTTTAAGCTTTTAATGGAAAAAATACGATCACAATATGCATTTGGTAAGTTAGTATTTCTGATTCTTTTCCATGTAATTTACCTTGTTAATCTTTATTGTCTCTCAAAACAAACAATGGTTTGACTCTTCCTCATATTGAGGGCATTAGTTTGCTAATGGGCTGAAAAGCATCAGTTCACCATTTTGAGCAGATCTATTTTCTTCAAGTTCTTGGCAAGAAAAACCCCTTTGCTTTAGAAGACAGTGAAGTGTCCTGTCTTGTCTTGTTATTCCACTGGGAACAAATCATTCTTTTATGTATGCTTTGATGTTGAAATAAAAGGGGTTTTAAATACCATTTCACTGTACTGGTTATAAAAATGCTGTAATTTCCTTGTTATTTGTCTTATTGGAAGTAAGTCAGCGACAAAAACACAAATACCATATACACAGAAACTTCCTAAATACCCCTTTTATCCACAGTGTTGTGTTTTATTGAAAGGCTCCAAACCTATTGTCTGTGAATGAAACCCCTTTGTTATTGTCTACATGTTGTTATTCTCACTCCAAGCCTGAGTACAGACATACACATTAACCTGGTCACTCTGCAATAAATCACGCCCTCACTCAGGCACAAATTTAACAGGAGAGGTTGAATGTAGTGTGGATCGCGTGTTTCCAGTCATGTGTTGCACTAGGGGCTATACAAGGCTTCTGTATTTGGCCTTGCCAACACTAATAGTCCTAGAAAGCACCTTGGTTCACAGATACTAATGTCCTGTTTGTGACTCCAGTGGCACTCGCACAGCAGAGGTCAGTGGACACGTGTGAACATTTACAAGTCACGCATTAAATCCCACTTGGATGAAACTAGCGCACAGCATAAATTCAGCCCACTGCAGATGTCTTGAGTCATGAGTGCAGTTCATGCCAAGAAAACTGAAGGCTATTAAAAACACCTTTTATGCAAAATTCAAAACACCAAGTCTTACAATTCACTTACATTCATACAACTGCATGGACTCCTACAAGGCTTCTTTCCACTTAGTCCAGCAGAAGCAAGAGAAGTATCAGACCTTGGTATTTATCTTCGTTGCAGAGTTGTACAGAGATGCGTACAGACGTGTCAAGAGCCAGTGCAACAGAAAGCACCTTGTTCTGTTAACTCTGTGACACTGTTCTCAGAATGTGTTAGCACTTCCGCTGCCAAAAGCCAGCATGACTCCCCAGTGAGACATAAAGTGCATGACACTATGCAAAGGAAGGTAATCAGACTGCTAATTCTTAAATAGATCTTAATGAAAGGCAACAAAAAATCAGTGTCAGGAAGAACAATAGCCACAAAAGGAAGAGGAAGATACAACTTTTATTAAATTTTGCTCACAACCACAGAGTTCCTCTTCTATAATCTGCTACTATTCATGGCAAATGGGGTAACTCCTCAGACATTCATGAAACACCACAATATAATTGTACTGTTGACAGTAAAAGTCAGTAAATCTTGGACAAGATTCATGGTGAAATCTCGAATAAATTGTGGTTAAGGATGTGTATTGGTCATGGACTTAAAACAGTCATTGAGAAACAATGACTACCTTAAAACACAGAAACAGGCCTGCACATGCTACTGCAAGACTAAACTGTGAGAAATTCAAACAACACTTTTGTGTCAGAATCACCATGGAATTAACTGAAATAATCTCACATTCAGTTCCAGAGAAGGGAGGGGAAGGTACGGCTGTAAGAAGCTAAAGAGGAGGAGTGGAGAAGGTAGTGTGACAGATTAAAAATATCTCAGAATGCTTTGTTTTACCTTTGGAAACCACATGCTGAAAAGAAAACTTTCAGGCGATTATGCAGTCTGGGCTATAGGGGGCTGTCAAGAAACATACAGAATTGGCAGGGTGGACAGTTTTAATCAAATCTGCATTTGTGATCAGTAGACACGAGATCAGTGTATCAAGGCAGAAAGACGTTTTATTTTTGGATTTTCAAATACTACTGGATGAAAGACCAAATAATAAAGTCTTAGCTCTATAACAAGTAACTCTGTATTTTACAGGTATTTAAAAAATGCTTCATAACATTTAACTAGTAACATGAGCATGGTGTGGGTATAAAGAGTACAACCATTGAACAGCCAATTTTAAACATAAGAACCTGAAATACAAAAGAAGTCCAACAAATTTTAAATGGGGGACAATGTTTCATTGTCAGGGACCAGTGTTAATAAGTGTCTTTGGTATTTAGTATCCCAATATCTACACATCCCTTGGCTTCCCTGAGAGGCTGGGCTGCATCTGAGGCATGTAGAGACTTCCAAGCTTGTGGTAGAGCAGAAAATTCTAGATTTGCAGGTGCTTTAGCTCACTGAACAATACTGCCTCTTCTAGCTCATACAGTTCTTCTCTCCTTTCGGGGGCATTTCTCATCTGAGAGCAGAAGCAATTTGCCTGGTCTCTACTCAGTCTGCGCTGACTTGGCCTCAGTCTTGCCCTCTGCTTTCTTCATTTCCTACGTGCAAAAGGCAACTCCAGACTCTTACAGGCAGCTACCATCATACCCATCAAAAGGTGCAAACTTGAAATTGATGACATGTTAGTGCCTGCTAAGTTGAAGTATGGGGTGGAGCTGGGGCAGCTTGTGTCCAGTATGGTCCTTTCTCTTCTGCTGATATTTATCTCAGTTGGCTGACTCTTGGGGGCCCAACAAGAGAACCAGAGAGAGACTTTCTACAAAAGCATGTAGCCACATGATAAGGGGCAATGGCCCTAAACTGACAGAGGATGGATTTAGAACAGATAATGGGAAAAAATTCTTTACTGTGGGGGTGGTGAGACACAGGAACAGGCTGCCCAGAAAATAGATGCCCCCATCTCTGGAAATGTTCAAAGGCTGCTGGTATGGGGCTTTGAGCAACCTAGTCTAGTGGAAGGTGTCTCTGCATATGGCAGGGGGGTTGGAACGAGATGATCTTTAAGGTCCCTTCCAACCCAAACCATTCTATGATCCTTTATATATCATATGCGCCTTACCTTATACATAGCATTAATACATAGATAAATATTCACTTGGAGTGCATGAGGTATTGTCTGATACCTCTGCAGGCACTGCTAATTTCTTCCAGAACTTCCATGGGCTTCCAGGTTGAGAAAAGCATGACAAGATCTGCGGGATCATGAGCAAATGCAACTTCCAGTAAAGTGAGGATCAGGCCCAGAAAAGCAGTGCATTTCCTCTGGAAAGGAAAGCCCCCCACCTCTTTCACTATAAATATACCAGACTTGTGTGCTTTGTTTTGAGCCCAGTTTCCTAAGGAAACAAGGTCTATGCACTCATGCTGTGTCTGTCTGTTTCTGTTCCCCACTCCTAAATCTCATTAGTTGTCTTGACCAGATTTGACACTGGGGGCCAGAGTCTCCAGTACTTCATGAATTTTTGTACCTCTGTGACCAAGAGGAGAAAGGTGTTTGTTGTTCTTTATGTCTCCCCTAAGGGAAAAGCTTTATCGTATGCTTTTTCTGAGACAGATCCAGAGGGGAAGAGACCTTGTGAGACAGGTTAGCAGGAAACCAGGTTGTGTTAGTTCCTCTGCTCCAGGAACTACTTGTTTAGTTTACAATCTCCACAGGAAGTGTCCAGCATGACAGATACCATGCAGATGGTGCCCCAAAATACCTTTTCGAAGCTGGATGTTTCAGTTTCCAAAAGTTACAGATCTTTTTTGGAGATCTGAGAGGGTACTCTGTTAGCTTTTGAAGTCTGAAGAACATCTGATGCTTCTCTGTCAACCGACCTCTCCGTCTTTGTGATGTCTTCATCTTCTTGGTGTTATAAACATTGGGGGCAAGACTTTGGGGTGCACTGGAGGACCTCCCTTTCCCAAGTCCCCCCTGCCAACACAAACCAGGCCTTGCAGATCATGCAGACATTTGCTTCTCTGCAGATTCAGTGGATGCCAGGAGTCCAGTCATGGTAGCAATTTGTATTCACCTGCTTGTGTGCATTCAGCACAAATTGGAGGAAAATGAAACCTTAAGGAACCAATAAGAGAGCATGTTATAGCCAGTCTGCATAGAGTAAAAAATGCACACAGAAAAATGCAGAAAGTCTACTTTGTGTTACAGCCCTCTGTTAATCATAGCAAAGTATTGTCCTGTGATGTATACACATATAATCATCACTCTTTTTTTTTTTTGGTGCAATGATGCTGCTTTATCTACTACCTCTGCAGCTACATATAACAAGTACTGAATCTGAGCTTAAAGAATGAAACATATACTAACAAGAAAAAAACCAACAACCCGTAATTCACAATTGAATTACAGGTTCCATACAGGATCATATCTCATCTAATTTGCTTAATAAACCTATCACGTAGACATATCTATCTTAAGACAGACATGATTATTCATTGCAAAAACAACAGCTATTTTTATGTAAAGCAGAAACTAATGAAGTAAGAAAATGTATTGAGAGATTTTTGGCTACAGATTTTTGATTGTGAGCATGGTGTTCATATGGCAGCTGCTTTGCTGGATACTGCCTCACTGATGGCTTGTGGCATTGATTTATTGACATTCCTGAACTAGAAATTAAGGCAGCCTCAGGGGAGGATATCAACTGACCTGTAAATTGGAACATGTGTTTTGGGTTCTTTTCTTGTGCCTTTTTTTTTTTTTAAGCAGGACTTGTGCCACTGACTTCAACTTTTTCCATATAACACAAAAAAATTCTTCCACATCCCAGATGTATTCAGACCATAACAATAAATTAGGACAATAGACTCATGCTGACTTCTGTGAGCGGAAGACCTAGCTCCTGTGGTTGAATTGTTTTTTCCTATACAGCGTTACAAAGAAGATCTATCTTTTCTTTTTCAACAACCTTTTCCAAAGTCAAGATTAATCTCAAGTAACGAAATGTGAGGTCAGTGAATACTGAATTCTAGCCAGGGTATTAGCAAGTTGGTGAAAGAGCATTCTCACGGAGCTGTCTGCCACATCTGCTGATGTTCCACAACAGAAGAGACTCCCCAAAGTCCCTGTCTTGAATTACCCCTACACCAGGTTTCTACCAGTCAGTCAAATTTTATCTGAGTCATTTACCCACCCACCCACTCTGACAGGAGCGTGGGAGCAGTGAACAAAGGGCAGGCATCCACCGGGAGCGCAGCCAGAGTGAAGACTGACAGGCCACGCTGGGCCCAGATGATTAGATACTGCATTTTCGTAACCAAATTGTGAGGCAAGGATGCTGCCTGTCTTTACACTGGCAGGATTCATCCCATGATGGGGCCTGATACTGCAAGGAAAGAAAATTATGATGATAATTCTGTCATCCAGGCTACTTATGAAGCATCTGCTAGGCATTTTTGAGGCCTAAATGGTACTTCTGGAGCAGCAGAAACCTCAGAAAGAATAAAGCTGTAACTAAATAGAAATCTCATGCCAGCAACTTTGGGAATTACTCTGTTGTTGTTGTTACAGCAAAATCTTCATAGATGCTGAAGGAATTTCATGTAAATGGAAAAGACGCTCAAAAAGAAGCTGAAATGACAGGAGGACACAATTCCTACGTTGCTTCCGCTGCCAGAGCTCCAGGGCCTCGTGGTCCAACCAATGCCTTCTTCAGCCTGATGACACTAGCCAGCCTTTCCTTGATGTTTGCTCTTGGTTTTCTTAAGTGACTACAGCTGAGAGCCTCCAAGTTTGGGCCTGGGAGAGTGCTCATGACTTGAGTTATGGACATCAGGGTAGGAAGAAAAGCTCATGGTAAGAATCACATGTCAGCAGTTAGTCAGTCATTATACATCACTAAAAAGCAAAGAGAAAATGAATTTCACAACTAGAAACACAACAGATCTTAGCATTTTAATAGCAGCAACTTTTTTACTCAGATATTGGTTGTGTTCAGAGAAAAGGCATAGGTCTAAATTCGGCCTCCAAATGCAGAATTTCTGAATATCCAGAATAAGCCTGGATGTCTGTGCTTCCCAGTTCTCAAAACCAGTCATCAGGGCCCCTTGCAAAGACCTGTACCTTCTCCAGCTCTTCTTCAAGCCAGCCAAGTTTTGCCAACTCCAACCCAAAGTGCCCTGAGCTTGCATGGATACTGCCTACCTCCCCTAAATGGTGTGTGAATGGATCCAGACTTCGTCACAGGAAGAGCATGAGGGAAGAAATTGTAACTTTCTCCTTCCAGAAAAAAAACCTCAGAGATTTATTATAAGCTGATGTATGTGAAAGTACTGGCATCACAGTGATGGCCTTGCTGCTGAGCTGGAAGGCAAAATACTGTGAATGGATGTGATGGGGAATACTCTGATTTAATTACTTATAATTTGTAGGTCTACAATAAAGGTGTTTTACCAGTTTAGAGCATCAGCAGGAGTCAAAAGTCTGAAGCTCTACCCATGATTTGCTATGAAACTTGCAAACCTTTACCTTCTCCAACCCTCAGTTTGGATACTTAGAAAAGAAAGAATTAAGAGCAAGAGGAGACACAATACATTAATGCTTGTAAAGTTCCTTCAGATATTGGCTCTACAGTAAATTAAATATAAATTTTAATGATCTCTTACTTATTGTGAGTGAGATGGACACAAGCAAGGCCTCTGGGTAACCTTAAGGTATTGCTTTCATTGCATACTAACAATTCATAAACGTTCTTTCACTTTCATTTCCCAAATCCATTGTAATTTACTTTGCAACATTTCTGAGTATGCACAGTCTTTTATTCAAAGAAAAGTGTCCTCCCCCCAGCAGGCCCAAAACCGCTGGCCCATGATTAGAGGGGTAGGTTTTTAACAATTTATAAAACATTTTTTCTACAGTTTTAAAGAAATTTCTCAGTCACCTCTGCCTAGAAATTTCTCCCCACTTGAGCAGCGGAAGGTCCCTGGCTGCACCTCTCGGCACAAGCCTGGCAGGCGTGTGTTTATGTGCTCAGCCTTCGCTGCTGAGCAGACACTGCCGATTATACTGCGCTGTACTTCATTAAGCAGCAGTTTTACGAGGTGGGCTGCAGCACACGGGGGACAGGCACGAGACCACCAGATTTATGGCGTTTCTGTGTCGAGCTGACAGCATGGCAGTATTCACACAGCAAAAACCATATTACAAGAATGTTAAAGTCACGAGAGAGCCCTGCCAAAAAAACACCCAGCAACCCAATGAGGTAGGAAGTTCAGGGTTAGGCATTAAAAATCCAGTACCCAGGACGGCAACATTCAGATGGCACACCTCCCCCTCTGCCTGTCTACTGGAGTCTTTAATCCTTGGCTGTGGATAAAAAGCCTGGCTTTTAGGGCAGCTGTTAGGTGCTGGGCTTCACCACCCATGCACAGAAGGCAGGTATGCATCCCACCAACACCAGCTCCTCACCACCATCTCTGTGCCAGCCATACTGACTTCTTGGAGCAACAGCCCAAGGAGGTTATGATTTATTTGGTATGCACATGGACATTTATCAGATGGGAAAGCAGATATGGAATGCCTTCAAACCTGTTTTTAAAAAATGCTTGTCTCATTTGCCCATATCTCCCGCCAGTGAATGGGGTTCTTGTTTGTCTCAGTGAGAACTACCATCTCAGAGGTATTTTCTAGAAGAAGCACAGAAATATTAAGAAGAGTAGGAATGAAATTACTACAGTAGATGTGAACAGATAATTGAGTTTCTTGTGTAGAGTCAAACTTTAAAGGATCTGGATCACAGGGAAACTCAGCCAACACACACACACACACATGCACACGCACACGCATATGTAACTTTTTAGACCAGTTACAGGGAGTGTTCTCTTACTTTAGCCCAAAATGAAATTCATCCTGGCAATTACAGGAAAGCGATGTCAGCTCCTCGTATCTGTCAGTGATTCTTAGTCCCACAGAGGATAGGAGACCAGGAACTGCTATCTCAAGGGCATTTCTCTACAGGACCTTGTTCAGGAAGAACTGATCAGGAATCCACTTGGAAACTGGCTTATGCTAACCAGAACAAGGAACCCCGTCCCAAAATTAAATGTGCAGTTAATCCATTTTGCACTTTAGCTTGACACTTTTGCATTAATCTGTGATGTAGGTGAACTCAAAATCCTGATGAACATCAAGAGTAGCAATGCTCAGTCCAGCCTCTGTGCACCCTCACAGGCCGCAGGTGTGCACATATAATTTTATCCTGCCTGCCAGGGCAGTCTTCAGATACAAGAGAGCCCAGAAAGCGTTTCTTGGGACCAAGGGCACTTGGTCCCTGGCTTCCTGGGGTACCCTTTACTACAACCCCTTTCCCACAGCAATGTCCACTGCATCATGACAGAAAAGGGGAGCAAGAAACCCACAAAGGCCCTCTACAGGGCAAAGAGACTTTTTGCTTATTTGTCTTGGTCTGAATTTGGTCTGTGGTATCAAAGAGGACTGAAACCACCAGAATGGGCCTTAGCTTCAGTCCCCAATTGCAATAATGCTGTGGCTCAGGCAGTGGGTATCTTTGCTTCAGCAGCCTGAGTTTGATTATCTCATCCAAGAACTGCGTAAGGCTACTGTAATTTGACAAGGGAACACTTCACACAGATACTGTGGCTTGATCTTGTTTACTCTAATCAGGCTTAATGCTGTCCCAGGGCATTCTGGAAAAATTCAGATTTGCACACCAGCGCACGATTTCAGCAGACTAAATCCAGGACTCAGACAGCAAGTATTACCATTCTGGCACCTCCGACTAAACAAAATTAGCCCTGCTGTCAGTCTTGCAAGATACGTCACTTTGTTTCTTGTCTGTCCTCTCCTGACCTGGGAATCTCTACGAGGTATGTGTAGGAGCTCACACCTGTCACAGATACCTGCAGCTCACATGACCCCCTCACAGCCATACCCAGCATGTCATCCCTGTGAGGTGCCATGCAAAGTGCTCACCTGGGGCACCTCAGGGGGCCAACTAGCTCCAGCAAAGCACGGGGCTAATGGGGCTTGCCCTCCTGGTTTTGTTTCATGAAACTCAGTGCATTCAGCTGTCTAAACCTACTCAAAGCCAACTCCGGTGCCTCCAACAAATCACTCCCTCCAGGTGCAGCTCCAGAGCTCATCCAACAGGCAGCTGTTTCATGCTGAGAACATCAGGCTGCCATGAGTGCCAGAACAGACCCATGCCAAGGAACAGTCATGGAGCTGCTGCCCACTGTGCCTGTGCCAAAATGCAACACCTCTGCCAGGGAGAAGGTCAGGGTGGTGCCAGGAAGTACTGTGGAGGAGCAAGGGCTGCTCACATAAGCTGGAGTCACTGTCGGTGATATCCATGTACACACCATACACACCACTGCTCCCACCACTCACTCAAAGCAGAGCTTGAAACTGTGCTCCAGATCACGAAAAGGCTTCCAAGACCAGGACTGTCTAGTGAAAACTTACTACAGTAATGATAATAGAGATGAGAGTTACAAATAAACAGCTCATTGGCAGAATCTGGCTGAAGCACAACATGGACAACCTATCTACTATTAAACAAATGTACAGAAGAGGACTTTTGTGAGTTTACAGGTGAAATCCACTGTTTGACCATTCAAAATGCTTTTCCTCAAGTACCAAAAAAATTACTTTGATCAATGTAAAAACAGGTCAGTAACTTTGGTTTCCTCCATATCCTTCCAGATAAAAACTTCCTGAAAGAATTGGAAGGCCAGTGTCCTGTCCCCAAAATGATATATGGAGATACATTTTGGAGCTGACTCTCAGTGTAGTTCTTGAAATTCTCACCCTTTGGGCTTTTTATACTTGGACTGTGAGTCAGTCCCATCTACAGTGAAAGGGAATCCACCCGTGAAGTTTGCATGCAGATCTGGAGTCATGGGTGGATCAGGTCAATCCAGCAGTATGATAAGCTTTTAGAGATAGATTTTATTTGCTTCACATCACAGAACTGGGCATTTTCACATCAAACCCCTCCAAAGTATTTTAGGTATCTATCAGTGACAATTTCCATACTACTCCTTCATGAAAAAGAAAGGTTTAGTGATGCTCAGCCTTAAGAAAAGCAGACTCGGGGGAAATCTCATCACTGAATATGAATACCTGGTAGCAGGGTACAAAGAGGAGGGAGACAAACTCTTCTTCGTGTGCTCCAGTGATAGGACCAGGGAAATGGGCACAAACTGATTCCCTCTGAACTTTAGGAAACACTTTCTTACTGTGGGGTAGCAGGGACACAGGAATAGCAAGTTTGTGGTGTCTCTAACCTTAGAGGTGTTCAAAAGCCATCTGGACATGGTCCTAGACAACTGGCTCTAGGTGGTCCTACACGAGCAGGTGGGTCAGACCAGATGACCTCTAGAGGTCCCTTCCAACCTCAACCACTTTGATTCTGTGAAGAGTTATAGCCTGGAAAATAAAATTCACCTGAGGCATGAAATAGAGCAGGATCAGCTGCTCACACGGTGAAAGTGCTCAAAATAAACCCAGATAAACCCAAACCAGCCAAATCGCTGCATAGACACAGGCATAGGAAAAGCGCATATCCACTGAGGGAAAAGCAGCAGCACCATGAATGCAAATGAAAACTGAGGGTTGTTGGTATTCAGAGGGTCACCCCCACCACCACCACACCACCACCAGACTGCCTGCTTCTGCTGGCCAAAAGCGTGCAGATACAGCTCAAAAACCATCTATCCCCTCCCTGACAAGCAACTTTGGAGCTCGGTGGCTGCAGGCAGAGAACGCAGCACTAGAGGGCACCAGCAGGATGTGGCCTCCGCGGCTGCTGGAGCTCACCAACCTGCCTTGCTGAGAATTAAGGACTTCTTTTTTTCCCCCTCTTCTATTTAAAAAAAATTAAAGCTATTTTACTCTCTCCCGGAAAGCAACACAAGCTTCTCTTCTGCACAGTCACGAGGAACCTTCTGTTAAAGAGAAAAGTTGGGTGCTAAGACCCTGACAGAGATTTTCCAAGTCTTCACAGCTCTGCAGAGTGGTACAAAATACCCCCCCAGGCACAGACATGAGGGGGACTTCAGACCTCTGGGCAGCATGGCCTCCTTCCAAATAGGAAAAGTGCTTATGCAGCAAGATTTGAAGTTTGTAATTCAGAACTCAGTGTAAGGGAAGCCAACCAAGGAAACAAAAGAAGATAAAAGATGGAACTCTGTTAGCCAGGCTCCCTGTTTCCCCGTTCTGCTCCTGGAGGATTCTTCAGCATCTGCAGCAGGTGCTGCTGTGATACTCTTGGGATCCAGGGCCACCACTCTGCAGTAGCACTGGCCATTCCACCGTATCCACACACAGGCAGTGGGACTGATCACCTCAGAAAGTCCTGTGCCAGCACTGCTTGGCTGGCTCAGGGACCTCCTGAGCTGTCATCTGCCTGAGGCAGCTGCTCACCTCCCCAGGTTCATCCCAGGTGGTCACCCCAGCCAGCACAAAGCATCCCAAATCTGTCATTTTCAGCCAACACAAAACCCCAGCCAACCCACCCTCACAAGGCTGCTACCACTCCTCTGCAGGCATCACCTGCTCTGTCAAGTCTCATATTTTCTTTCTCTGCATATATGCACTCCCAGGGTGTATCAGCACCAGGAACACGATCTCTCCCATCCCCACAGGAAGGCAGGAGAGCTGCACTGGCAGCCAGAGCTGTTCCCCACCTCCCTGTCACCTCCAGCCTCCACCTTCAGGGACCAGGAGCAGGTTTATGTGCTTGCTGCTAGGCCTGGGCTGAGCAGAGACTGCCAATTGTACTGCACTGTACTTAATTATGTAGTAGTTTTATGAGGTGGACTGCAGCACACAGGGGACCAACGTGAGACCACCAGATTTATTGCACTTTAACTTTGAGCTGACAGCATAACAGGCTCTAAGAGGTAAGTACTCAGTGCTTTATTCACTGATCTTTTGCCCTCTCCCTACATTTTCGTACAACGTTTTTTGGAGCCTGTCTGGGACGATGGGAAAGATCTGGAATAGTGAATAAAAACGTGAAAAGAAAAGAAGAGAAAGGTAGGCAAACAGACAGACATAGAGACCCTAAGTATAGCAGAGGTATGAAAAAGGAGGAGGAGAGGGAGCTTCTTGCACAAACCAGGTGCTCCAGGCCCTGAGTTACCATGTTATTTTCTTTGTCATGAAATCACAAACTGGGCTTGTCAGCAAAGGCAATTCCCCTGGAGATGCTAATGGTTGCAGCCCTGTGGGACTCCTAGCTCAATACCCACTTCTTAACAGCAACACTTACATTTTAACAAAATAACGCCTTCGGGGTTTTTGACTGGGAGCAGCCCCTTGCCACTGCCATTCCAGTGAAAAGTGACTGAAGGAGTTACTTCAATAGGACATTTTCACTGACATCCTTTGACGACATGGACTGGATTTAGCCAAGTGTGCTCAGGGTTTGAGGAAAAGAAGTACTGCCTGGTTTTGGAACGTGGTTGGCTATATGCACCAGGAGAATGGAAAAACCATCAAACTTTTTTTTTTTTCCTGCACTTGTTCAATATTTAAAATATTGCTTTGAATCCATACAGATTTTCAGTTACTGGACCACTTGGATTTTTAAACCTCACTGACTCTCAGCCAGACTGCCTCCGTCTGCATTGAAAGGAGCCATTCTTCTTCTTCTTCTCTCTTTTTTTTTTTCCCTTTCCTTCAGTGAAACTGGAGCCTTTCCCTTCCCGTAACTTTCAGCTGGCTGAACCATTCCTAGATCTCTGCATTTTTCACTTTCCAGCCTGACCCCCAGGACTTCGGGAGACGCGTAAGAGAAGTTATGTGACACATTGGCTGCAGTGAAAAGCTGTGCAGCTGTAGGGAAAATGCTACAGATGTCAAAATAAAATAAAACAAAATTTTATATCTACAAGGAAAAAGTAGGGTGAAAATGTTCTGTGAGGAATGGTATTAGCTACAAACTAGTGGAAAGGCACAGAAACAGAGCAAAGTTGTACTGTGTAAGAAATAAAGTGCAGGTACTATTTTTCATTATACTTACTTTTTCTAGAAGATCACTAGGAACTGTGTTTTAACTGTTTCAAATACAATTATAAAGAAATAATCACATTATTAGAAAATAATCTAATTGGGTCAAAATTGTAACTTTAAACTAGTTCAAATCAATAGACGTAAATTGTTACAGACACTTTATAGAGAACAGCACACTTTGCTTGGAAAAGTGAATATATAGCATTATTGCAGTGGGGATAAAATTATTAGACTGCTTAGAGGGCTTAAAAACAGCCCCAGAGCATGCTATCAAATATGAGATCACACAAACCATTAAAATTTTCATGAGACTTAATGCTGGAGAATGTTTAGTAAAATCCCTGGGATCTTATGATTTTTAGAACTGATTCATTGCAAAAATACTGTCAAAAAAGGAGCTCCTAGTTTATATGTTGCTATGTGTAAGAGATTCACAAAATTAATTTCTCAATCAAACACAGTGAATAAATATTCTTGAGCCCGACACAGGCCAAATGTGGAAACTCACATTTTTCTCTATACTTTTCAAAGAGCAAATGCTCTTAGATGCTGTTTCATCTAGAATAAATCCATTGCACCAGCTTAGTAAAATGATAGATATAGTACTGGGATTCTCTTTAATGAAATAGAGTTTTGAAACACTTCTCCAGTAAAACACCAGTATACCATACTCTAATTTTACTTCTGGAGTTATCTGGGGAAGGACCATTACTGACCTTACCACAAGAGCAAAAGGTGAAATGTTTTAAGGTTACAGAGAACAGTTGGCCAGTTATTGCCAGGATATTTATACTGTAATGTGTTTGGGCCCAAAGCTGTCTCTCACCGTGTATTTATATCATTTATAGCCCAAAAGAACTCTGATTTGTGTGGGGCACCTGGCTGTTATAGGAATATGAATGAAGAATATTAAAAATAAACTAAATTCCTTGACAGGTGATCCTATGTCACTGTAAAGGTTTGTGAGAAAGCTTTTAATACTCTGCTGCTCACCTAAAATAATTTCCCCCCTTCACCCCAGATCTGCAAATATTGAAATTTAGGAAGGAAAAAGAAGAAAATAAAGACATTTTAATTTATTTACATTAGGTATATAAGAAGTTGGTAAACAAGATAACCTTCAGTCTTTCCAGGATTTTTATTTTATTCAACTTTGCACAGATCACAGTGACAGACACAGTTTCAAGCAAAAAAAAAGTTAAGACAGAGGTGACTGTAATAATTAAACAGAAAAAGGGTTTTAACCAAAGATCATTAACAAGATCTTACTTTATTTATCAGTATGCAACAGATGAGAAGGAGAATCTTTTAAATGGTGGTGAAAAAATCTTAAAAGTTTCCATTTAGCACCTTCACATGTGAAAAAGGTTGCACTGCACCTTGCTGCTAGACTCTTCTGTCAATAACACACATTAACGTCACCGGAGCACAGAGAAGTCCTGTTGGATCAGCTCTGCATACCAACCCACATACGCAGCACTCCATACCATCACGGCTGGAAGATTTTACCTATCCATCAGTGGCTAGGAAAAGTGAGATAAGCGGACAAAGGAAAATGCCAAAGCACGATTAGGTAATCTCTTTCCTTTATGAAGTGGTTTCTCATACTGGGAAGATGAATGGTACTCCAAAAAGCAAGTGCCCTCTCCTGTCAGTAGTGAAACACTTTTTTTTCCAAAAGCAGGCGTCCCACAGCTCTCAAATTCCACAGAGGACGCGCTTCCTGTTGAGAGAATCCCGTTGATAACCATCCCCATCACCCAACAGCTACTTTGTGTCCCTCCTACGCTCGTCTGCTACAGCGACATGTTGTTTCTCATCTTCCACTTGTCCTGTGGCACTCACCGGGGCATTTGTGAGCAATTTGGATCTGCATCTCAATGGTATCTTTCAGCACCACCTATAAAAATTAAATGGATGAATCATGCACACAGGCTGAGTCTAAGGCATGGGTGCCTGTGACTCCCTAGTAATTTTACAACCTGTTTTCCAGTTTCAGCCAAGTTTGATAGAGGTGCAAACACTTCCTGAGACACAAAGTTCTCACAAGTTCTGGAAAACAGACATCTGCATAGAAGAAATTGGCAATGTAACTGCAGGAAAGGCAGCAAGACCAGCTCTGCTCTCACAAGACCAGAGAACACCTTACAGACACAAAGAAACCGCATTTCACTGGGTCTGCAGCTCATGGAGATACTTGATTCAATGGCAAAATATGTCCCTGCATGAGTGGTGTTTTCTTTCCTATGGGTGCGTGACCAGCAGGGTCAGGCACACACTTTCCATTCCCAGAGGTGCCTTACCCAGTTAAGGGATTGAAAACGTGAAAATATCTTCTCCTGCAAAAGGAAATTGGTACCTGCCTATTGGTGTGATTTAGAGGAAGCTCAAGGTGAAACTAGACATGCATCCCTTCCTCCTCCTATCCACATGTAACCTGACTTGAGCTGCTGCCCAACTTAGCCCACCAGGACTTAAAATTTAGGTTGCTCCTCCCTAAGTCCCGCATTCGCTGCACCATAACCGGGTCCCAAAGCTTCATCTTAACACAAAGCCATCTTAAATGGGCTAAGAAATGGAAAATGCTCCTGTAAATATCAGTTAAATCCATATCCATCCACAGGATTTCAGGAGACATCTTGAGGAGGAAGAAAACAGAGCAGACACCCAGCAGACAAAGTTCTCTGAAAGAAGGGTACACAGCTCTCCGCAAACACCACATGGGCCAGGGCATCAATGCCCAAGTCTGTCGGTGACATCCTGTAATTCTACAAGCACGTCAGTATACCCAAGAGTCTCCCACACTGGAAAAGAAGCACAGCTATGTGGATCATCACTCACGAATTCAGCCTATTTTAGGTCAGACCTTTGCTCAGAGTCTCTTCCTCCCCACTTTTCTCAGCACTATTTTTAATATACATCACTTTCTAGAACTTTGTTTCTTATGCCCATGCTGCTGAGGAGCTCTCTCCTGTTTTTCTGCCAGAGAAATGCCAGTCTTTGCAAGGTGGACAAAGCGCCCACTACCAAAACTCCTTTGCACATGGAAACCAACTCATCCCTTTATTTAGGACAGTACCTGTTTTTGGGAAGGGGATGGCTATTATTTCAGTCAAGCTCATTTGATAATGAAGTCTAACTCATTCAGGCATTTGCTTTTTTAAAGAGTTGTGGTGAAGTGATCAGGCCGAGCCACAAGACCACACTGTGTGTACACTTTGGAGATACTCAGCTTCACAGATGTCTAGCTAATTGTATGTGCAGACTAAGTGGTTTTTGTATATAGCCATGGTATAGAGAAATAATCAGCTATACAACTACACTTTTTTGCTCCAAAACTGGCCAGAGTTTTTTTTACCTCTCTGACAATGACTCTGTGATTGCACAGAAGACAAGTACAGGTAACAAAACAGAATTCACGTGCTGTGCAAACCTCTGGGACTATGCATATCACCTCTACCATGCATCTACCCCACATGAAGAATAGATCTCTGGATACTCACCTTCAAACATACAAATTTTCCATCCCTTACCTAAATGGGAATATCTGCTAGTGGTACCAGTTGTGTGGCTAAGCCAGTGACCAGAGAGAGACACAGACAGGAGCAGGTCTGACATTCCACCAGGCAGGAGGCAGCAGTGACCTATATATCCTTGGCAATACATTTCACAAGAAACTGCAAGTTGCTTCAGCAAAATATGACTCCTTTGATACTTTGCTGTTTAATTTAATACAGGCTTTTGGTATCCAAAGAACCCCACTGCTTTGAAATGAGGAAACTTGGTCAAAGACTTCGGCAGTCAGCCCACAGCTGGCAAGCACAGTTCAGGGGCCTAAAACACGGCTGCTCACTAGGTTTGCGCTCACAGACAATGGAGCTTTTAAAATTAAGGCTTGTATACACAGGCAAATTTATCAGCCTGATTACACTGGCATAATTAGGCTGATAAATTTCCCTGTGGAGACAAGTCCAGAGACTCTCAAACTCATAACTAGGCAGGTCTTTCAGAGACAGAGAGAGGGAGAGAGAGAGGGGGAGAGAAATAAAGGCAAATTAGCAACTTCTGAAATAGCTAAGAAATAATTATTTTCTTGGTTTCTCATTTTTCTTTTTTATGATTTCTTTTTTCTCTTCAAGTGAAGGTGTATTTCATCTGTAAATTAAGATTTGGATGAGACATTGGTTAGCTTGTTTTTAGACAAATTAGAAATAATAACAATCATCAACATTCCCTCCACAGAGAGGGGTCTATCTCCAGTGTCAGACAAACCCATGGGCATTGAAAGAGCCCTGTCAAGGCAGGCCAGTCTCAGAATTCCAGTTTAGAACATAGACTGAAGTGGCTTGCTCATTTTTTAGGACCATGCATCTGACATGAGACTCTCAGACACCCCTGTCCCTCCACAAGCGTCATGAGAAGCCCGCGCTGTGGAGAACAGCAGTCTGGAGATACACCAGGAGGACCTCCATTGTTAACTTTCCTCCTTTCCATCCCTCCCTCACCAATCTTTTCACACAAGAATATCATGTAACTGCCTTTGGAAACTGCCAGCTCCACAACAAAATAGATCAAGCCAGAACTGGAAACAGCCCAAGGCACCTGACCAGGATAAGATCCCTCTGGTGTCTTTGTGGATGAGAAGAGTCTCTCATCTCAGGCACCTTCTGCACTTCACTCTGCCTCACTGTCCTGGTGTTCTGAAGTACTAAACAATAAGGATCATGTCAGAGGGAGAGTCATGGCAGGACAGCCACACTGAACCTAGTCTCAAGACCCTTCCTAATGAAGAATACTGCCTGTGCTTTCCTGGCTTCCCGCAGTGTGTGATCCCACCCTTGCACTGCTAATATTAAGTGACAAAGGCTTCATGAGCTATGCCAACACAGCTTTTATCAAGCTTCATCTACAAGTGCTGACTTAAGATTCTCATAATCTCCCTCAAAATAATCCCTCAATGGACTTGGAAGATTCAGCCTTCAACTTCAGCTACTTCCCCATCCCAACCTTTTATCTCCTACTTGTCTTCAACCTCCATCTTCTTCCATACGCCTTCTTGTCAGAGACTCTCTTGATAAGCTAGCATTGTTCCCAGTCTCTCCCTCCCCTTTATGCACTGGTATCAACATAACACCAAGCAGCACGAAGGAGAATGGGAGCCCCCATCGTGCTAGGCACTGCATGTGCTGGAAGAGAGACTTGTCTTCTTGATCTTGCAACCAAAACACATAAGGCCAAAAGAAATGTTATTCCCTTTTTACAGATGGGAAACCAGGACCAAAGATATTAAATGTCTAGCCCTAGGAAGCCTGCAGCCAAGGCAGGAACTGACCCCCTGTTTCCTGAGAGACAGCATTCGGTGTCTAATCACACATGATCAGTCTTTCCTCTCTACCTCCCTGTAGGCACGAGGAATTTGCGCTCTACATCTCCACATGTTTCTTTTACTCTGTACTGCACACAGCCACACACACCTAGATGGGACTTCTTAATAAATAATCGTATGTGGATTCCTGCACTTCTCTTGTACTTGTCAACCCATGCCTCCCTCATAGCACAGGAATTAGACTTTCCTTCCTGTATTCCCAGTGTAATTATCAAACAAACTTTCCTCTGGCATAGACTTCCCACACCAAGGACACTTTAAATCTCACATATAAATCTCTTTCATTTCAGCAGGTCTCTCTCCTGGAGAATGGCATTTAATGGTGATCTTTTTTTAATCAGGTTCAGTCCCCTGTTTCCCACCCCCATCTGGTGAAAGCGACTTTCCACTTAGAAAGGAAGTAAGTCTTTGATTTCATAAATGATTATAAGAAGATTTAACATCCTCAGGAGCACAACTATTTTGATTAGAATGTATTTGCTCCAATACCTTTTCCAGCTGTCCTGCTTCTTGATACAAAACCCCAAGATACAGAAATCTTTCTGAATTCACCCAAAGACACTCCATTGTGGAGACAGGCTGCTCACCCTCTTGTCATTTGGACTCTGGCTCCAAGTAATGCAGCAGAATAAAACAGGGAATTGTCAGCACACCAACTATGTGCTGGTCTCTGCCTCGAGCCCTGGCAGGCAGTTTGCTGAGCACGGGTATGTGAGGGCTTGTTTGCTTTAGCTTGCTGACCTCTGCTTTGTTGCTGCAGCCCTGCAGCTTGCTGAGACTGCCACCACGAAGAGCAGCTTGTCTGGAAAGGCTGGGGAGCCGGACAGATGAAGGTTTCAGAGGAGCGTGCATCCACTGTCACTGTTGCAGGCAAGCTGGCATGAGTGTAACTTTTACAGGCAAGTGTAATTTTGCAGGTAATACCCATTTGTGCACAATCTGTCCCTCTTCACACTGTGGCCAGCTGAAGGTAAACATCAGATGCTGTTTGCACAGTGCCATAGCGGATTGGAGTTTTCTGGCTTCAAAGGCAGATTTGAACTGTAAGATAAAATTTTTCTACAGCTTTACTTTCAAAGACTTTATACCATTTTTCCTTTCAAATACTACCCCTCTGAGGATATGTGTATGTGTAAAATGAGATGGTAACCTGAGGGCCACAGTCCCAAGTCAGCCTCCAGGGCTTTCAGAGGCTGTCAGAGGCTCAAAGGGTTCTCCTTAGAACACAGTAAATGAGTTTCTGGCTCAGAAAGACAAGCTATGCAGAAATTTCCTGCCTAGATCTCTTCAGGAGTGCTTCTGACTCTGCTACCAGGTCCAAAGGGGTGGGACCCAAATGTGAAATTGTTTTTTGATCAAAGTCTTCAGCATCCCATCCTGCTTGTCAGCAGCTGTGCAGCTTCACGTCAGCAGCACTAGCTTTGTGGAACAGAGCACGAACTGTGCAAAGTCAACTTCACTTCTGAGGGCTTCTTTTCTTAACAGTCTTCCAGTCTAAACCTATTCTCCTAGTACCAAAGACTCTCTTTTGAGATCTTGATAACACAGCTCCAGTTTGCAGGTAGCACACCCACCCAGGAATACATTGATTAAGTGCAGTTTTTCTATGTTTCGTGCAGTTTTTCTGTGTTTCCACAACATATTCAGTACAGTCCCCCTCAGACCCGGTTGGCCTATTGGGATTTGAGGTGGTGTGCTTGGAGACTCAAACCCTTACAAGTCTTTGCTTTCCATAACATCAGCAGCAGCCACATCAGCACCTGTGGCAGTTGTTGTTCTAGGATGCAGAAATAAACTTCCCCATCCTACACAAATGCTTGGATGTTGAGGCCAGAGGGACTTACTGAGATCATTTTGTCTGGCATCTAGAATAACATGGACTATGAGATTATGCTAAGTAATTCTTATTTGAAGTTCCATAGCTGTGGTTGAACAACAACCACAATAAACATGCAATCGTGGAAAATCTACCACAATCCCTAGTAAGCTGTTCCAATGGTAAATCACCCTCACTGTTAAAAATGTGGACGTGGTTTTCAGTCTGAAGGTGCTTAGCTTCAACTCCTGGCCAACAACATATTGTTGTTGCAAGTCTACTGAACTGCAGAACCCTTCCTATTGCATCACTGATCCTACTGAGGTATCTTTAGCTTGTGACAAGGGACAGGTTTGAAAGCTAAATAAGTAGAACTCCCCTCCCATCTTTTGCTGTCGTGAGGGGTTCTTTTTGGTTTGTTTCTTTTCACATGGTTGCTTTTGTAACTTTCCTCTGAACCTTGTCAAATTTTTTAATATTCTCCTTGAAACCAGTTGTGGAGCTTTCTGAAATGTAAGTGGCTCTCTCAACATTCACAGAGCTAAACTAACTCTTTAGGCTTTGTTCCAAAAATTTCCAAATGTGTTCATGAAGTCCTTCCAGGCTGTATTTTAACCAGCCCTGAAAGCTACAACAGTATTTCCAAATCTCTAAGACCAAAGTCATATTAAGTGACTTTGAGATGAAGCAACAAGCCCTTGAGCCCCCACATTAAAAAATTTTAAAAGAAGCAATCTCACAGCAGGACCAGTGAGTGAGCAGAGTGATCTGTCAACTTCTCCCATTTCTATGCGTGGGCAAGGGCTTTGTAGCTACTGTCTGCTCATTCGTGCTGATGGCTGCAAGTCCGTGGGGGCTTTGCTGTTGTTGTTTCGGCGTTATAGCCCATTTCTTTCTATCTGCCACTTTTAGGGCCTGAGGAGATGCAACATGTTCCAGACCAGCTTTCTTTTTTTAATCAAAAAGCAAGCAACTCTGCATACAAATAGGTTGTTCATACCTAAAACACTGACCCAGGCAAGCAGAGTCAGCAGAAATAGCAGCTACATTCGCAGCTGCAATACACTCGGAGTGACACATTAAAGAAAGGCCAGCACTTTTCTAAAACCATGCATCTCAAACCTATGTTTTCGAGTGGAAACAGATGATCTTGTCTCAGCTTATTCTGTGGCAGATCCTCATGGACTTGCAACTAGCAATATAAGCCATCTTGCTTTGAATGTCAGGACTGTGGTCCAGAACTTAGAGAGTTTCTCCCCTCTTTGCCCCTAATAAGTATTTCTGTATTAGAGCAGCACTCCCATCTAATACAGTCAATCCCTACAAGCAACTTCATAACCTGCGATGGAGCAAATAAAATCCCTGCCATGGCTGCCTCTTAAGCTGAAGAGCTATGCTGGTCTGGCTGCATGCGACATCTTTGCTTAAGGAAGGAAGAAAAGAAGATCACCACCACACCCCAAACCCAGTCTTTCCCCATACACAGTGCTGCTGCTCTCTGAGTATTAATAAACCAGGTGTTGAAAGCGATGCTCAGCCTGAGGCATGCTCGGTGCTACACTTGTCGTTTGACCCACCTCCTCATCCTAGGGATTAATTAGGCCTGGCCCCTCCCTGCTAAATTGCCTCTCAGGCACATTGCTCAGTCGTCCTCCTCTTGCCTCTGGCATATTCACTCACTAACTTTTTATTTCAATATTCATGTTTTCCAGTTTGTAAGGCCCTCCACTCATTTTCAGTAGGCTGCCCCAAGGACTCTGTTCCAGTAATGTGACATGGGGGAGGAAAGATGTCTGGAACGAGGGAGGATGAGCACAGCTGGGTTGGGATGGAGAGCTGGAGCGTCCCACCTCCTCTCTCTTTGCTCTCCAAGTCTTCCTTATTATGCTGTCCCATGTGGAATGCACTAGCTGGACTGAGAGACAACATCACATCTCATCTCCTGAAGATGCCCTCTCACCCCTGGGTGCAAGTTCAGAGGTTCTCTGGCAGCAGTAGTGCCTGCAGTCAGCTGTCCCCTAACCTTGGCTAGAGCTCACATCTAGGGACACGGCTGTGATATTTGGCTGCAGAAAAGGCCTCTGGGCTCTAAATCCTGCCTGGGGGAAAAAGGCTGGTCTGAGGAATAAACCTTCCCCACATTTTACCAGCTAGCTGGCATAGCGCTATGTAACTGCTGCCATTCCTTGCCTTAAATGCCTTATTCCTTCTGCGCATCACCTGTGAAGTTCAAACACACCTCACCCAGACCTGAGGATCACACTTTCAGCTTGTCACACCCTTGGCTAAGTTTAAAGTTTTGCTCCTGTCTCCATCCTTGTTCATTTATGCCATCTGGAAAGACTGGAAGCTGTTTGGGCCAATGCCTGCCTTTTGCTATACATGTACAGCAATAAGCTCAGCTGAACCTTAATTGAGACCTCTGGATGCTGTTGGAAGACAAAAAATAAATATTAATTAGTAGGATCAGCAGATTCAGTACCAGACATACTGCAAGTCACGCCCCCACTATATTTATACATGCTGATATGTGAATGTGCCTGCAATAGTTAATACCCCCATATATTTGTCTGTGCACTGTGTTTTTCATGTAATATCCATTCCTTTCATAATCATGTGTCACTTAATATCCTGACTAGGACAGAACATTCTGTAACACAGTAGCACGTGTTTGGACAGAATAGTGAAATTATCTTTGAAATGTAGCACAGATGGAAAGATCAGATGACAAGTCTCCTTTCCATTTCTCTAACTTTCTACTTTGGCTACCGTATTTTAATATTCTAAGCCATCAACGAGTTCATTCTTCATGCTTGTGATGAACTATGTTATGCTCACTGCTATCTGATTCTTGTGAGCGGGTTGCACATTCCAAAGAAAATCCATAATGGAAAACATAATTGCAGTAACAAGCACCCTACAGGGATGCAAAATTCCTCCAGAGGATCATCAGGGGTTAATTGGGCTCTTCTTTGCACAGTTCCACAGAGCCATTCCTATTCATATCGGCTGAGCACTAGAGGGAAAGCAATAAAATTACCAGCTAAAGCCCAGGTTCCTGCCTGTTCAGCTTGCCATGCTTACTTGGAAGACAGAGCTCTGATTGTATGGCTGAGCCAAACAGGACGGCTGTTTTTAACACCCTTCTAACTTATGGTAACCATTAACTACAACCTGACTTCCCATTACAACATACCACTGTGAACACCTATTAGCAGCTAATTGAATCATCTAAAAATGGCCATAATTCAAACCTGTGTTTGTGTTTTTGTAATAGTTCTCACAGATTTTGCTGTAGTACAGGAGAATATGCAAATCAAGGCTCTGTTTTAAAGTTCATGGTAAGATGGAAGTTTAAATGGAAATCTAATGGAGTGACAAAGGGGAATAAAGCCATATTGTATTTTTGATGTTACCCATGAGACATGATAGGAGAAACTAATAACAAGGCTCCCTATCTCTAAACGTTTTCCAGCTGTAAGCCACTGAAGAGCCAAAAGATCTCTCTGAGTAAACACCAACAAATGCACACACACACATAATTTTCTGCAATTTCTATTCACAGTTTCAAGCTGTATGGCATTTTTCATTCTCCCTTTTATTTAAAGAAATAAAAGTATTTCCTCTCAGAGGCATAACAGGTTGTTTTTCAACCCACTATATCCTGAAGCCTTCAATTTTGTTATAGTTCTTTAAATGTGAGTATATTTTTATTGTATTAAGAAAGGCAACAGAATACTTGTTTGCACAGTGCTATTGACAGATTTGCACATATTTGCTGACAGGGATTTTTAATTTGACTTACAGCCTTATTTTATAAGGAGTTTTCATTAAACCTATGAAGAAGTTGTTAGGTGATACTTTGTGTAGAAATATGGCTACTTCAGATTAGCAAAAATTATCCTAAACAAGCAAATCGCTTTAAACCATTTACTTAAACTGAAAGAAGAATGTATTTCACCAATTGTAAGAGAACTGTAGAGACCAGATTAAAAAGATAATACACTTCAGAAGGAGGTTACTGTGTCTCCAGGGAAAAGACCTGCTCCCTTCTGCTGAGTTATGGAATCACGGTGCTTCCAAGCCCTTGCAATGCAAAGTAAGGTGTAATCACTTAAAGTTCACTCAAGGTATCATTGAGGTTTGCATCAATTAAATAAATCCAAACTCAGTGGGAGGGCAAGGGAGGAGGAGGGGATTTAGGCAAAACTATGGCCGCTCCCTCATACAATGAGGCACCCAGCCACCACCAAGTCTGTCTAATGTAGATACCTATTTGCGCAAAGAGGAGCGAATGTCCTCAGTGTATGTGTGAAGCACTAAACCTGTCCCACCACGCCCTTTTTACACATTATCCACTGGTCAATCCAGAAAAGGGCTGCTCAGATCTGCAGGCTTGGCTCCATTGTGGGACATGCCTGGCATGAGGTGTGACCCACAAGCTGCATTCGCTGCTGGCTCACATATCACATCCTTTCCATGTTTATTAGAGGGGTCATTTGCTTATGTCTTGCATCAGCATCTGATGCACACTGTAGCCTGCTTGGAATAGCCATCAATTTTCAACCAAAGAAGTTTTAAATCACCTGCCATTTGTCAGACTGTTTCCCACCACTTAGCACAAAACATTTTGATGGATAGGGAATGGTGAATTGTCTCTCCAGTGAATGTGTAAGAATTATGTGTTTTACATGGGAGATGGGAATTCTTTCCTGCAGACACACATGTGCAGCCCTGCTGGCTTTCTTGGAAGCTGCATACATACTTCTGAACAAACAACCACCACATTAATTCTCACATGATCAGAGACTGTGCTAGGTTACTCCAGCAAGCTTAATAGTGTGCCAAAAATAAGCAACTGAACCCTTATTTAGGCAATTCAAACAACAATATTTTGAATGTCTAGCCCCCAGACCTTTGTTTCAGCCCTTACTTCAAACATTGTGAAGTCTGCATTTGTTTAGAAACACCAGAATTTGCTGGAGCAGGTAGCACAGGGAAGACAGTGGCTGGGACATGTATGGCAATTGCCCTCTGGCTGCCAGATGGGCTCCCAACATGTGTGTGTCTCTCCCCAGTTTTCGGAAGCCCCTACTGCCCTTTTTACCACCAGAGCACTAAGAATTTCTTCCACTAATCAAGCTGTGGGGACTTCATCTTCTTTTAAAGCAGAAGCAGCTGTCCTTCTTGTGTCAACACAGTCAATGACCAAGGCACCAGTGCTGCACAGCAAAGTCATGGCAGACTTGGCAGCACTGAGCTGTGGAGGGACACAGCAGCACTTCGAAGCATGTTTCAAGAAGCAACCTATTTGCCACAGAAAGACTCCTGCCACTGTGAAAACTGTCCTCATCCCATCCCCTAAACTGTAATGAGCTACCAGGTTTTGCATTTTTGATTCTAGCACAGGTGGTAAATAACCCTCCTGAGAACAGGAAAATCAGGGGCAGAAGCAGACTGTGTGCCAGCCATGCTTTCATTCAGTCCCCACTCCAGGCAAGAAAGGAAATTTTTTTTTAAAGTTCTCAACTCTGACCTACTAAGCTTTTGGGTCACGACCCCCATTTGGGAAAAGTTGCACTTTCTCCTCTTCCTCCTCTCTCTCTCTCTCTCTCTCTGTCACACACGCACACACTTGTGCGCCACAAAAACATTATCATAAAGTCTGCTGACAAAACAATGCCTGAAGATATGTGTCAAATACAAGCATCCAAATAACAGAGCCAATGAAGCATTAATTTGAATTTCAAACATAGGTTTGAAAAAACCCAAAAAGCTGTACATTTTTACTAGACAGGCAATTCAGCATTACATAAATTGACTGAAAATGACTGAAAATGAAATAAAATGACAGCACCCAAGAGTAACCATTAATTCAGGGTTCTTTCCTTTCCAAGTCTTCACTCATTTTTCTTCCCCTTGACTTAATACTTGTATTTTTCCTCCCTCTTTTAGATACTATCTTTGGCTATTTCTTTACCTCTCTTTTCCATATTTGCTTGACTTCCCTCATTTTCTATGGAGCCTAACTCTGGGTTCCCCATGGAGTTCATTCACAGTCAAATGTTTCTTAGTCAGCAAAACCTTCCACATCATCACGTTTTTCAGTGCAGTTCCTTCAGCTTTCATTATACCCTTGGGCTAAGGACCATGTGAGCCCCCAGTCTGAGGAAAGGAAGTTCACTCTTCCTGCCATCCATGACAGCTGCCTTCAAGCATCCCAGCTGGCTTTCTTGAACCGGAATAGAAAAACTCCAGTTTAGGTTCAGTCCATAAGCAAATTTCTTTCTCCTCTCAGATGTGCCATGCTGTTCAAAATTTCTGTCCTGGATCCATTACTAGGAAGGCTCTGGTTATCATTTGCAGAGAGGTCTTTACTGGGAGACAGCAACAAGTAGAGATGTACCCAGCTCAGCCTTCGTACACCCAGATATACTGTAAGTCTGATGCAGAGATCCTACTTGTGGATGTGTTTCACCCTCCTCTTTCTGCATCTGTATGTAGCTGCACCTCCTACTTTGAAAAGGAACAAAATACTAGATGGCATCCCTAAAGAGCAATTCAAATTCCTGAGCTGCACTTGAGGAAAAATGTTACTGCTTATCATGTTACTGAAATCCCCTGGCTCCGTGCAAATTCTCAATTGATTAATATTGATTCCATAATATTTACTGTTGATCACTTTAAGGTCTTGCTGCTTTCCATCACTACTGATGGTGGAGAAGAAGTATTTTTCTAGCACGTTATTATCAAACTTCAGCATGCTGTTGTCTATCTTCTTTTGGAATGCCTTTTCCATATAATGCAATTCATGTTGTTTATCACCCCCACAACTCAAGAAATACGGTGTTTGCTAGCCCAGAAAATATCCACTGGCCCACGAAAAGCCACGGCCATGCAGCATCACACATTCTAGAAACGTATTAATGCCAGTCCCAGCGGGGGCTCATGTGCAGGTGCAAGTTAAACGCCTGTTTTGGTCCTTTTCACCATAAAGCATTAAATCTCCGGATCCCTTAATACTCCCACCCAGCCTCACAGCAGGCATGTCTGAGGAGACATTAGTGTAAGCATCTTGTAGCGCTGCTGAGGTACTTAGTTAAGTGTTCCCCTTTTGGGCCTCACTTTTGCTACTATGCACAATAATGCTCAAGGCTATGCAGCTGCACTCCAGTTCATGCAGGATCAGGTTCCCCTGCCCTCTTTCTCCTGGCTTAGCAATTCTTTTTTTTTTTTTTCCCTTTTTCCTTTTCTACCCTACACTCATACATGAACATTTCAGAGCACGGAGCACCATTAAGCTCAAAAAGAACATGCACAAGCATTTCATAGCTCTCTGCATGGCCCTTTCACCAGCCTTTCTTTTCAAAGAGGCTGTTCCAGAAGTTGACTGGAGCCAGTGAAAGTCTTCCCGTTGGCCTTGGATCAGGCCCAAAGCAAGGGACACAGTTAGATGGGAATGGAGGCACTAACGAAAGGCAGCTTGCCTGCCAGCAGGCAAAATGCAGGGAGACCTACATGGAGAAAGGAGGATTTGAGGGCCAAACTTGAGAGACAAGCCTCTGTGTGGCAGATGCTCTGCCAAGCAATCTGTGTTCTTCATGACTTCCATTCGAGCAGCCTGTTGAGGCACTCAGCACTGGCTTTGAACTCCGAGGTGAAGACAGAGTATGGGCACTGCCTCAATTTTTTTAATCCACCAGATTTATTTGTTTAATATATTTTTGCTGTCTTGTTTATTCTTTTTATAAATCTTATTATTACAATGCAGGATTTTTAAATGGCAGTGGAAAATATGTCAACTGATGATGTTTGGAAGAGTCAAAAACAAACCCAAATAAAAGCCTGTATTCAAATTTTGTGAATGGGCAAATGAGTATTGTTCTTCTCACTCCCTTTTTCTTCTGGATGCACAAGTCAGCCCAGGAAGAGATGTCTCAGCAACTCTTTCCATCTCTTTACCAACAAACAGGGCAATACAAGAGTCTTCACAGTCCAGAAGTTCCTACTGCCTGTTGCTCAATAACTTGCAAACACACACTGTGTTAGCACCGCCCAAATCAAAACAGAGTCCTCA
Organism: Dryoscopus gambensis; assembly: GCA_013389985.1. Taxonomy (NCBI): domain Eukaryota; kingdom Metazoa; phylum Chordata; class Aves; order Passeriformes; family Malaconotidae; genus Dryoscopus; species Dryoscopus gambensis. Next base: position 57,880 of record WEIT01016654.1, read on the forward strand.
CTCAGTGCAGATTGTCCATGGCTCTTTATTTTTCATAATGTTCTTTGTTGAAACTAGCTTCATTGGAATGATTTATCTATCTTGTTTAGATCTCAGTGCTTTCTACTCACATTAACATGCAGTAAATACAAAGGAACTATCTCATCCAAAAGAAAATCCAACAGATCCTTTTATCAGAGTTGTAAGATGATGTGTTTGGACGAATTGTCCAGCAGGGTCCTGCCAGAGCTCTGGTTTGTTTAATATTTTCAGCTGTTATCTGGAAACAGGAGTAGAAAAAAACATTAGTTATATTAGCAGTTGACACTCAGACTGGGGGAGATGAAAGAAAACAAGAAATTTATAGGGAAAATGGAAATCAATTGAGAAGGATTTGAGAATTAGATAAGCATTATCCAAATGATACAAATTTATAATTACATATGGCAACAAGCAGACTGGTTACTTATCAAGTTGGCATAACCTAATGCTGCCTTGGAAGATACTTTGCACAGAATGATAATGGTAATATCTTGCACCCAGAAAATGGATTGTCCATTCTTTATACAGTATTTCAAATGCTGTAGAAATGCATAGAGATGTGGAGATCACAGCAGGGGAAAAGCACCTACCAATGAACAGGAAAGAACACAAATGATGGAAAGACTTAAAGCACTACTGCATGTGCATTTTGCCCCTCCAGCCTAATGCGAAGAATTGAGTTCAACTACTTAATGACCACAAATCTTCTGCAATGCTCTCTCCTGCACCATTGTGTACATAAATTATGGCTTTCTGAACTGTACATAAAGTACACTTCACTGCAACCCAGATTTATTTAAACATGCGAAGGAAGAGGCGATAGCTAGATGAAGGTAGCTGTCACGCGCGAGGTAGCTCAGGAGCATCACTCCGTGGTGGGGTCCGTGTGTGTTACTGGGCACAGACTGGGCTGTGTATGTGCTGGATGCAGAATTGAGCCTTCCTGCTGGAAAAGCTTTCCTCAGCACTGTGAGCTCTTGCACTGTGAGCCATTGCAAAGTCCCAGAGACCTGCAGAGGCTGGGTAAGAGGCAGTGAGCACTGTGAGCCACGGTCTAGCTGGAGAGAACCCGGTATACCACAGCTGGTGTGCATGGGCAATGGGGTCTGTTCCATATCCAGCTTGAAGGCCACCAGACAGACATCAAATGAATATCTGAGCCATAAATTGCCTGTGAAACTTCCTTACTCTGGCTGCAGTCTACTATTTGTCCCTGGTTCACCATCACCCGCTCATAGTCCCTTGTCTTCCTTGTCCTCCCTTTCCAGTGTCAATGCTGCAGTGGCTCCTGTCCCACGCTTATTCCCTTTGCCTCCCATTTCACCCTCACAGGGTCCCTGTCTCTATCACAATCCCTGGGCACATCCTGATCTTTCCTCTTCTGCTCTCTGAGTCTGCAGGACGAAATTAATTACAAGGTCTCCTTTTTTTACCAAAACACTCCCAGACCCCTGTCCCTGTCCCTCCCTGACTGCTTGTCAACCAAGCACTCCTGGAAACCATCACACCTCTGAATACTACAGAGGTTTTTATCTTGCAGCCCTGAAGATTCTCTGTACAGTAAACATAGCAATACAATTCTGGAGATGTTAAGATGGTGAAAGCACAAAATTCATGTCAAAATCTCAGAATGCTGCCATGAGGGTCAAGGCATGACTCAAGCGCTTCAGTACCTTTTGGACAGAAGTCTTGAGCTCAACATCCCTTGGTGGATATTCTCCACAAGCCATCCTGAGTTGCTTAAGCAGAGGTGACACAGTCAAGCCTCCAACTTGTGTCATGGGCAAAATATTTCATGCCTGTGGAAAAACCACTAGGAATGAGATGGTACCATGGAAAACTCACTCATTTGTGATTTCCCCTTCTCATAGTTTAGTGAATCAGTTAGGATTTTTACTCATTTGCAAGGATCTTAGGTTGGCAAGGGCCAGCTGAACACTCTGGGCCTTTGGGCACATCTAGCCTCGCCCTGTTAGTATGTTCCCAAGACACACCTCAGCAGGTGTGTCACCTCAAGGATTTGCCTCCCTTGTCTCATTTCTTCCTCCTCCAAGGTAACAAAGCATGAATGTCCAGGAGCTTTACCAAGATGTCTGCACAGGCCATCAAATAGCTAACATGCTCCATGCTGAATTCCAGTACGGCACACGTACACCCCATGCTGTGTTATAGTCAGGCTGTGTCCATAACAGTGAACTAAACCATTATGGCACTGGGACCAAACCTCCAGGCCAGTTGGAGAGAGGCCGGAGAACAGTGTGCTAGTGAATAAGCCTCCTAAATGAGGTGGCAGCCAGCAAACCACCTACTGGGTATGGTCCCTGGCACACTCCTGTTGCCAGACCACACCTAAAAATTGTTCAGACAGAGTATCAGTTGCAATGGGCCATGCTCATGCCAGAGAATGTGCTAGCAGTGGACTGTCATGTTCCAGGGCCAAAGAAGGCTGCCAGGCCTGCTTGAATTCGCTAGCATAGACTGAGTCTCAGCATCTGCCTTTTCTCTATCTGAATAATGATACAACAGCATCCCAAAATATGTCAACCACAGAACTAGAAAAAGGTTTGGATTGCATCCTCTCTCTGGGAAGGTGGAAAGATTTATACTGAGTATTTCCCTCCCACCTGATCTCCCTGAGGTGAGACGAAATCCATCAGCACTTTTACCTTCATCCAGTCTGCTTAGGGTAGGTGTGAAAATATACTTGATTACTTTCTTCAGTAAAATTTCTTTGATTTTAAGGTTACTTTTGAAGTTTGCTCAGATTCTTCAAAACTGCTTCACCCAAGGATCTTTCCCAGTGTAGATATGTTTTTCCTGGGATGCTAAATGACACTCTGAATTTGCTTTCTTAACCCCACTGAAATTTAGAAGCGACTGAATGCAGCTTTGTATATATATATATGTCAAGGAAAAAAAGCTTTCCTCTCATGTCTGCAGAGTTACATATGGAACAAAATAAATAGCAGATAGAAATGACTGCCCTCCTCCTCCTCACTTTCATCAGTGTTTCTCTAAAAAGCAGAGTTGTCTACCAGCGTAAGACTAGTATCACAAGAGGAGCAGTAGATCCGTAACTGAGTCTGACTTTACAGCCATTCTGGCCAAATGTCCTCTTCCAGGCCCAGCTGTGCCACCCACAAAAGGTGCAATCTCCACTCCCTTAACCTACATGTCACTGCTATCAGCCACAGGTCTTTTAATTCAAGAGAGTCCTCAGACATCCTTAGCATATTGCAGCCAAGTAGCTCAAATTATTTAAATCTCAGGGTTTTTCTAAACCAGCTCATTTGACTGAAATGGTTCAAGAAGCTTTTACTTCAGCAAATCTGCCAGGAGATTGAGAGGGATGTTCAGAAGGTAGATAGCAATCTGCAATTGAAAATTGCGATATCTCCCGTAGCTGTAGTTCTCTGCTCAACATCCTAGTTATTAACACAGTATGTCCCCAGCTGAAGGACAGCTTTCCTGGGGCACCACCTCTTGCACCTTCCCACCACATGTGGGTGGAGGTTTCAAGGAGAGGAAGTGCAGGGCAGGCAGCTATGCCTGAACCCTGTCACTCACACATCTCCTTTGCCACTTTTTAGAGCCTCATCTGGCTTTTTAGAGAGGCTGCTAACCTTACCTCCCACTGAAGCTGAAGCTGCTCCCAAAGGAGCTGAGGCTGTGGAGGATGTGGGAAGGACAATAGCATACCCCAAAAAGCAGGGCTCGTCCTTCCCCTCCCTCCTCATTCGTACCCCAGGACTGGTAACACTTGGCAGCGTGAATAACACAGTCCTGACCTGCTCATTCCCACAGTTGGAGCAGTGGCTCAGGCAGTGGCAAAGACTGAAGAAAAGGCTTTAAGTCAGATGGGGGAGAAGGAAAATGCCCCTAGGATCTGACAATTTTTGCTTCCAACTCAGACTGTCCTCAGGTTGCTCACAGCAGCCGTGACATCTGCTCAGCCTGGCAGGGAAAGGGAGGCACACAGAGGCCGTGGCAATGGGGGCAAGGGATTTAACCTCTTTTAAGAGACCCAAAGAAAGGGGAAAGGAGAAGATGAGCAAGCCTGAGACCTCAAAGTGGCACCTTACACATCTCTCCTCTCCTCCGTTTATTTCCAAATGTTCTCCTTGAGCTGAGCTCACCCCTCAGAGAGGGAAGTGGCTGAGCTAAGTGTGAAATGCCCGTGCTACAGCTGGGGCTCTACCACTTCTTTCCCCTGCAGTACATCTACGCACTCACTGCTTTGCCACTTATTGTTATTGCACCATTTACAGTGCAGGATATCTCCACCACTCTCCTGGTTTATAAGCTCAGGAAAGCAGTTGCTGTGCTGCCGGAACCCTATTTGCTTGTCTTTATCCACCACTATTTCCAATAAACTGGCATGAGTGAATAAAGAGAAATGCCTCAATACTCCTAGTCACTGATATCCTCCTTTCCTTCTGAAGATCACTGCACATCTTTAGGTCATGGAAGATATTTTGGTATCTGAAACAGAGTCATATTCATCTATATTTCAGACTAACATGACATGAGTGAAATCACAGCCCAGACTGCAAGGTTTGGGTTTGTCTGCTTGCTGCTGGCAACAGGATCAGTGAGTAGTTACCTAATTGTGGGCCAAACACTGCACTGCTGACTCAGGCACAGAATGGGGTTTTCAAAGAGCTTGGAGAACTTGCGTTCCAAATGAAAATAGCACTTGTACCTACAGCCTCACAGCCTCACTCAGAGCTGTCTTTGGCTTCAATAGCAGATAGGAACAGAAAGTCCTTGCGTTCTCTGACTCACGTGTCTGTGTCCTGTCCCATAGACACCTTAATGAAGGAAAGTCACCCAGAGCTCTAACATGCAACCAAAAGCAGACAATACTTTATAACCACAGACTAGTCACCCTGACTCCTGAGCAGCTCACAAAGGTAACTATATTTTGTTTTAACAGAGGTCTCAAGAGATAGGGGAGGTATTATCAAAAGGTGGGTTCCTGGAACACAGACGAACACCTAATACGTCCGGCTGTCAGATCCCAATCCACCTATGGTTCTGTGGGTCAAAAGGAGAAAATAAAAAAGAGGGGTCAGCAGGTACAAGTGAGCATAGCTCTATTAAATTATCATTCAATACCTTATCTCTAGACTTGACCCAGCTGGAAAATGACCTACAAGTTTGCTATGAAGTTTAAAAAATCTTAATCCATCAGTTTTAATAAATGAAGCTGAAAGTGCTTTCCTCCTTCTCTCTGTGTAATTTTTCTAATTCAAAATTGATGTATACTTTAAACTATTATTCGAACTATTAATTCAAAGTTGACAAGAGCCAGAACAAAAGCCAGAGATGTTCAGCCATGAAATCAAGTCCTATAGGACTACTGGAAAGAACAGGACTAGAGGGTTGGCTGGTGCAAAGTGCCTTTGAAGCCACTGACTTCCACTTTCCGAGGCAGCTCTTGTTCAAGCCCCTCATCAACCGTTTGGAACCTTACTGCCAAGATCACAAAAAGTTCCTAGGCCTAACTGGAACTCAGATGTAGCCTTGACAAACCAAACAGATAAAAGGTAGAGGAAACCTCCTGTTTCACAAACCTGTGAAATGCAGAGAAGTCAGAGAAAGGTAATCAGAAACAGCTTTCTTTCACCACCGAAAAAGAAGGCTGAGACCTCCACTCGTGTGACAGCTAAAGATTGTAAGACATGTAAAATAGCTTGTGGCAACAGCCTGAAGGCATCTTGCAATATCGTGTCCTCATTTTGCCTGGACAGATGATGAAACCACATTGCATTAACTCGGCGGCTCACTGCGGGCATTGTGCTACAGCTCCACAGGCTGTCATTACGTGGGGTGCTGCCTCCTGCCTCTGCTTCCCACATCTTCAGGGCTCAGTACAGGGCACAGGCAAGGGCCAAACTTTCAGCTGGTGTAAAATGGCAGAGCCTCACCGTCTTCCCTGAGACTTCATTGATTTACAGCAGCTGAAACTATGGCCCCTGCTATGCTTGAAGTCTGAGACAGGCTTTCATTGGACACAAAAGAATACGCTTTGGGACGCTTTGAAACCTGTGCTGTGGGCAAGCAAGGGGCTAAATGATTCCCAAGATTTTCTGTGAGACATGTACAAGCACACTTTGTGTGAGCAGGCTTCACCAGACACACAGACATAGAATATGCTCCCTGGGATATGCCAGGACGAAGAAGAGTTTTCTAAGTCACTTCATTTTACTGGAAACTCTGCTCCAGTCCTCCCACATACAACGCACTGTGCACTCCTCGTAACCAGCATTGTCTGAACTTGTGGTATTTTAATAAACCTTCCTGCCAAGCCAAGGACACTCTAAGACACATCACCTTTGTCCAGAGGAGGATCCCAGCTGCAGCGAAGTCCAGAGAGTGTGAGCTCTGCTACAAACCAACACATAGGTATGTTAAACGAGTTCTATTAAAAATAACTGCTCTCCGTACTGCCTGGAGTGGAAGAGGGCACAGGCTGTTTAGAGAGTGCACACGAGAGTGACAGATTGCAACAAAAACTCCTTTCACTGTACAGAGAGGAAAATGAGGCAGTACAAATGAATGCCTCTTTTTTATTTCATAGGGACAGGTTGGCAAAAGCAGATTGTTGGGAGGGGGCTGCACAGAAGAGAAGAATTTTCTTTTTTTACTGGAATCACGATTCATCTTCATTATTCAGTCACTCAAGCTTCCTTGGAAACAGAGTGCCACTGAGTTATGGCAGTCATAGATGAATTCAGCAGAAAAATATACGTATAATAATGAAATAAAGTAAAACTGGTCTTCTTGTGCAGCCCTACCAAGAGACAGCCAGACAAAAGCATGAAAAAATTGACTGTCTGGCCAAGAATGAAATTGCTGGCAAGTCTGGTTTCAACCCTGCTATTAGCTTTCTTGCAGCTGCTTCAACTACCCAAGCAGTACTGAGATAAGTGCATTGTCTGAAGTCCTTTTTCTTTCTAACTGGGGGTAGTATATTTATTTGCCTATAGCCTATTTCTGATTAAGACCTCATCTGAAAGAACTTGGGAGCCAACAGTCAGCCACCTTAAACAAAACAAAAATGAAACAAAATCCAAGGGTTTTGATTCCGAACAAGGCACTCAGAAGAGCTCCTTCCTTTCAGGATGAGCGTCGTGCTTCCCCTGTGGGCAGAGCCCTCTCAGGCTGCACTGCACACGGGGCAGTTCTGCAGTGCCAAAGGGGCAGGACACAGGTGGCCACCCAGGGAGGTGGCTGGGGGAGGCAGTGTGCTCTTGCAATCTTTTTCCCTTGTGCAACAGACAGATGGGCAGAAAAGAGTGGCAGGGGTGGATCTGCATCCCTGAAACGCCCGTCCTGGCATTGCAGCCACCTCCATGACACAAGGAGCTCCGAGCATAAACGTTATGTGTTTCTGGGAGGAGAGGGGGGGCTGGGGTAAAGGCTGGCTGGCATCTTGTCCCTGTCCCAGGAAGATCGCAGCTGAATGCTGATGGATTGGGTCAAGGGAGGTCATGCTCAGGGTCTGGACCTCGGGGGTATATTTTGGACCTGATCTAGTGATCAGGTGTGACATTATGCCAGCCTTCAGGCTCGCTCAGCTCACAGGCATGCCATTAAGGTTTCCTCTCTTTGGAGGTGTAAAGCACTTCTGTTGCAAGCCCAGTAAAAGAAGGTACTGTCTCAGGGTGGAACAGAAAAGGTTATGGAAGATTTGCCAAGAAAGTGCCTGTGCTCTTCTCGTTCCAAAACACGGCAGGGCTTAAAAAAAATTGAAAAGCTTCAAAAGGCATCCAGCGATTGTTTTTTAGGAAACAAAAGAAGCACTTATGGGTTAGGTTTTCCAAATTAACTGCATTAGTAGATACACTAAACAGACAGCTTGATCTGGATGAGTCACACAGCAGAAGAGGAACAATGACCTGTGTGTTCCTCCAGTAAAAATTGTTCATTTTTTTGCTGTCAATAAAGACTTTTTTTAAGTATAATTGCATTTGGGCAGCCAATCGGGAGGGTGTGGCTATCAGAAGATCACCCCCTCCCCAAGGCAGTCAAGTATTTGGCAGGGTGTCAGAATTTCAGGATACCCTAAGGCAGGCCACAGCACCTTAAAATAACTTCAACACACCTCATATCATGCCTGGATGTTGAATCAGCCCAGAGATGTCAATCACATACTGCCATTCATGGCAGAATCACCTCAGTTGCTCTGAACCTCACTTCTGAACTCACAACTTCCCTTCACAGGAATCAGAGGAGGTGTGAGTATATGTGTGCGTGCCTGTGTGTGCCTGAGTGTGTGTAATTCCACAGTCCTCACAATAACAATTCCACTCTTTCAGCCTCCTTGTTGGGAAATAGCCCTTGTAGAACAGCAAGTTCCTCTTTCACAACAGCTGCTGAAAGGAGGCAGCACAGCTTGGCAATGGCAGTAGGAGACAGCAAACCTGAGTCTTCCCCTTAGAAGTTTATAGGGCTTTTGCTACCGACAGGCCTGTCAGTGTGATTTAACTCCACCTAGTAATCCTCAACTTGGCCCCTTTAACTTGTTCAGAAGTATCTGTTCATGAGATGAGCAGGTCTCCGTTCCCTGAGAGCTTGAGACACTAGGTCTGGTTTTTAGAGCATCTAAGGTTCCTCTGTTATTACACCGTACGCTGCTGTGGTGGTTATTTATCTGCACTGGAACACTATCCCACAGACCAGGATTCTGCCATGCTCCATCCATATGTGCTCTAAATCCTTACTGACTTTGGTTCACTGCTCAGCTTCCCTGGAGAACAATAGCCATATGCTGCGCCCAAAAACAGGGGTACAAAAGAGATAGCATTTGTTGAAGTATTTGCTATACTCCCTCGTGTCTTGTTTTCTCCAGCTGTAAAGTAAGGGTGAATACAGACCTGTAAAGTGCTATGGGATGCATAGGTGGGTGCCCAGCACTTTGTAAGCATAGCACAGTATGCACTACATTGCTCTTCAGTTTAGGAACACATGATTTTCCCTGCTTCACCTTGCTGTCACTCCATTCCTGAAGCTGACGAAGTTAAAATCACATTGATTCCCACAGAACTAAGTCCAAAAAATGACTAGCACATACAAATAAAACCTGGATTACTGTGCTATTCTTTCTGGAATGTATCAACCCACTGCTTCATATTAGGACAAGATTCACGGTTTCAGAGATTAACGTCAAGATTTTATTGCGGATTTGGAAGTCCTGAGGTTGGAGAAATTGCCTTAATTTGTGTAGACCGCTAGGTGGAAGTGCTGCTCCACCTCAGCCTTGACATCCTCAAGGCCTCTGGAAGCAGCAGCCGGGGCTAGAGCAGCCCTTGACAAAACCTTTTTCGTAAGGAAGCAAAAGATGAGGAACCAGAAGCCTCGGTCCTCCTTTATTCCAAAGAAGATATTCGGTTCCGGTGCACCCAAGTATCTTAGGAAACATATATCAAAGTCAACATAAAATGAAATCATAACAACAAGGCTTGTGACAGTGAGGCATGAAACCCGGAATGTGCCTTCAGAAGAAGAGACAGATGAAATTATCAATTGTGCCACAACACAAGCCATTTATGAATTATTGGTAATGTATAATGCATTTTTAGGGAGGCAGGCAGAACCTGGGGAAATTAACGGGCTTTCTTGGCTTTTCTCTAAATTAACAAACGTCTTTTCTATCCCATTCGCCCTCTCCCAATTCCCAGCTTCTAGCCTCTGCCTATAAGCCTGCCTAGCAAGAGGTAACACTATACCTCCTTCTTCTGCTCTCCCCAGAATGAATTATCTCTTATAGCAGCTGGCCAGGGCAGTGTTTGCCAGAAGGCAAGTTCCAGGGGTGAAGTCCTGCCCTAAGTTTGTCTGTTCAAACCCATGTGCCCTGCAGTCTCACTCAAAGCTGACCTAGTAAAACCAGACAAACAACTCACTACATCTCCCTCCTCCCTGCTGCTTTCTCCCCCTCCTCTCTATCTGCCTTCTGTGCTCTCACACTCTCACCTCAGCAACTTAATTTTGCTCACTCTGAAATCCTGGGACCACCACACACTTCATATGTCCCTCACAGGCCAAAGGCAGAGCAGGGTAATCCTGAAGGAAAAGGCAAGAAAAATGGCAACATAGGAGGGTTAAAGGCAGGCTGAACCTAGCAAGCATCGTCTAGACTTTCAGTCTCATGATTCAGTGTGTCTGATGTAAAAGTATTTAAATAAGAGTTATGTAAATAACATGGCAGACAGATAGATTATTTAATATAATCTAAGTGAGATAAGGCCTGGGCCCCAATCCTTCCCTGAAGTAAGGCTGCTTTGTGCCATCTTCACAATGCAAACAGCCCCAAGGCTGAAAGACCCAGCCAAGGGAGGATCACCCCAGTGCAAGGAGATCGTCTCCTGGCCTGCCACCAGCACAGCAGCTCCTGCACAGCTCCTCCATCCCTAAAGCCAAGCAAAGGGGCGTTCATGAGAAACCTCCATATCCAGCTGGTCTCCACTGCCATACTAGCACCTTGGAGACACTATCATTTGGGATCATTTGGAGCAGACTTCCTCCAAGCTACACTGGAGGCTTTTGCCTGCAACTGATCCAGCTGGAGACTGTGACCAGTGATAATAACATGAGCAAACTTATTCCTCACCTCTTCACCGTCCAGCATGGTTAGTTTCAAAAATAGAGTTGAAAAATGGCCCATCAGGTAGAATAGAACTTCCCTCTCATTATCGTGTTACCACCTTTAGCATATTCATCTGAGTTTTACCTACTTTTTAATGTCCCAGGGCTTGTCTGCACCACAGAAGTTGCACGTAGGATGGGCCCTGCTGAGCTAGCTTCTAATACCCTTACTGGGGGACTGATGGCAGTGTAAACACAGGAGCACAGGGTTGCTGTGGTCTGTAAAACCTGCTGGAGAAGCCAGGCCAGCACACAAGCAGCGGGGGCCCACAGCATCGCACACAAGCACAAGCCTCACTCAAGTTTGCTGGCAAGGAGCAGGAGCTGCTGCAGTGCAAATGTGCCCTTGTGTGATGTAATTGCCAGCAGCTCCCCTAGGACACAAGGCTTCCCACTAACTTGGTTTGTTTTAATTTCACAGTGAGGTGATGCCATTTCCTTGCTGTTGCCCCTCTCTTTCCCGTTAAATGTACAGGCCTGACCTGACTGTCCCTACGCTAAATCAACACACAGGCAAGTCTAAATAAAGTTTAAGTAAGGACTATGCTGCTGGCACTTTCCACAGTACCACACCCTCTTACCTCTTCTTCCCAATCAGGTCACTCCTAACTCTTCTGACTACATCTGGGTTTGTTTTTTTTCTTTTCCTTTTTCTTAAGTTACTTGGTATCTGCTCCATCTTATCTTCTCATCCACTTTAAATGGGACCAACCAGTTCTACTTCCAGACACAGCCTGACCCACAGATAATCCTTGCAGTTGCATGATTATGTCAGTTAAAGACAGTTTATTTGTTTTTTTTAAGACAGGAGAGTTAAACCTATCAGAGACAGGTGTACTGAGGTATAAATGTGTTTGTGCCGGTACACCGCAGTCTCCCTCCCACAGGGAATGCAGGGGAGTTGAGGCAATGCATTGGAAGCCAGTGCCGATCTTTTTTACAGACACACATCAAGTGTGCATGGCTTTTGCACACACACAAAACCAAGATGAGCACGAGTGGGACCTCTCCCTCTCTGCCACAGTCACTCAACGGTGGGCAACAATTTAATGCATCTTCTTTCAGCCTGCAGACAACGGTAACCCTCCAAACGCAACTTGAACAAGAAACAGATTTGCTCAGACTTCCTCCACTCCTACCTTCTACCCAAATTAATGTTGCAGTAGATAAGGCTGGAGAGTACTTCCCTTCCCTTTTTTAAACCTTTCCTTAGTTTAAGTGGTCTGACTCATCAACAACACAAAGATGACAAAATGTCTATTCTCCCTCTCTGCACCCCCACCCGCCCCCAAATATTTTGGCATGATTTTGCTGTCAAATTAGGGTACTCAATCCATGCCAGTTGGAAAAAAAAAAAATATATGGGCTCCCAGCACACTCATTGTATATGATTACAATTTGGGGAGGGTGCAGAGCATAACATCATCATAGGCAGAAAGTGAAAACAGCCAAAGGAAACGCCTACACTCTTCCTTTACAAAAGCTGCTTGTTGTGTCTGTCTGAACAATTGTTAAAAAACCTGGAGGGGAATTAGAAAGAAAAAGATAACTGACTTTATTAAGAGCAAAAGATCGATTGAGCAATTGATTGCACTTAATTGGAATGGTGCGAGCAAGGGAGATGATTTCAGGGTTGGGTTTTTTTTATTTTTCCCTCGTCTTGCAGACAGTCCTGCCACAGAACTGTACAGACAGGAGACTGAGTTACCAAGCTGAAAGTTTAGGTCTGCTCCTTCTCCCAGGGCACTGCTTGCCTGGAAGCAGCTGTCTGGAAGAGCTACCCCTTCCACAGCATTGCCAATTGCAGTAGTTGAGGCCTCAGAAAGAAGGAGGAACTTAGGAGTCACATGGTTAAACTAAAGAGGTTGGTTTGTTCATGTGTTTCTTCCCAGAGCTTTTTTTTTTTGCTTCTGAGGTACGCTCACACTGATAGGATGCTTTCCTCTCTAACAACAAGGTCTAGAAACTCTTTTTTTTTAAGAGAATGGAAAGATTCTCTTCTCATCAATCCATTTCAGGAGTGGAGTTCCTAGAAGAAAAAATTTTATCTAATTCATACTAATAAAACCCGGAAAAATTATATGGCTAAAACCTCACTAACCAAAGAGACAGAGACAAAATTCTTATGGGGAATATTTTCGTGGAGTAGAGACTTCATTTTCTGGAGCTATGCACATATTAATAAAGCTGCAGCACAAGAGATAACTAGCTCAGGGTTTCACAATCTTTTTCCCCAAAACAATCCTCAAGGGGAAAATGATAATTTGCAGGAACAGTTAAAATAAAAGCAAACACTGAGCTAAAAACCTTTGAATGAACCAATTCCTGTCAATGTATTGTTATTACCTTACTATATATCACCTTCTTTTTCCTCTTAAGCAGCAGGAAGGACAGACATTCATACTGCACAGATAAGAGTGTGATTTCCAGTGAAAACAAAAGTTCCAGCAGTTAGGTTTGTACTTGCTTTGTTTAAAATCAAATTACAAGGTACGTGGGCCCCAAACTTATCTAAACAGTGCAGTCAGTGCACACCGACTCACAGGGTCACTGAAGCTGGAAGGGACCAGATCAACACCGCCTTGTTTTGCCAGAGTGATCGCCTCACACTAATAAATACAAAGCCTTCTTGCCTGCGAAGGCAGGGAGTAGAACTGGATGGTCAGGATGCCCTGTGTAAGGCTATGCTCTGCCTTCCCAGGTGCTGGCAGCTGGTACCCTGTAGAGCTGCATGCTCTGATGATGCATTTCATATCTACTAATCTCATTTGCCTACTCTAAGCAACAACAGAGGCATTACCCAAGTACTTGTGGATGAGCAATATAAGAAAGCAAAACAAGAGAGAACAGAGGGGCACCATTTCAAGATCAAATGGCCAATGTTGCAGACAAAGGCAATAATGAATGGACAGATGGTCATAAAAATGGTAGGACTGAACAACTGTCATGTGACCTTCCTGCTGACAAAAAGACTGAAGAGCTGTCTTCTGCCTTTCTGCTTCACAAAAAAACAAAAACAAAAACAAAACCAAAAAAACCTAAAAACCTAAAAACAAAACAAAAAGCCCCCCAAAACCAACAAAAAACCCCCAAAAACCCCAAACAAACAAACCAAAAAACAAACCTGAAAGCAAAAACATTAAAAGGAGCACCAGTTTCTCCACTACCCCTTCTTGATTTCCACTGTGAGCCAAGAGCCACATGGATACAACAAGAAGACTAAGGAAACAAATAATGCCTTTTACAGTGACATTTTCCATATCAAATTGACCAAGAGACAAACCAAAATGGGGAGGAACCAGCATGGGCTCGTCTTTCCTGGTCAGGTACACATCTCCCGTGCCAGCTGCCACTGTTGCCAGCCTCCTACAGGCCTCCTACAAGCCTCTCCACAGTCACCTTCTTTTCTGTCCATCTGCCAGGAGTTACCATTTTCCCATGTCTGATGGCTGAGCTGCTCATCCAAGCACTCCCTCATCCATTCCAGTGAAAACATGCTGGGTCAGCTAACATGGTTTACCATACAGGTCTTTCCTAACCAAATTTGTTGGGACTGAGACAGGTTGGGAAACCATAAGGTGAGTGATTCCACCAACAGACCTGAGAAGCCAGTGACCTCTGGCAGGGGGACAGCGATTGGTGATAGGAAAAAATCAACCCTGACAGCCAAGAGAGTTCATGTCATTGGGCCTTTGCATTGAGCCCTGTTTGCCCTGTGCCCTTCCTGCACAGGACCACTGGAGCACTCATGCACACAATTCTCTTTTTCTTGCAAACGGCCACATCACTCTGCAGCTACAATTACCTGTACCTAGTGCTCGTTAAGTGCTTTGAAGATTAAAAGCACAGATACAAGTGTTAAATATTGTAATTATTCGTACTACGTAACATTGCTGCACTGAAAGTAGGGAGGGGTTGTTTTCTGTGTTTGTATGTGGGAATACCATGACAGCTGCTCCTTTCTGTATGTGAATTGCTGCCAAGGACCTTGATAAGGGATTGTGCTTGAAGGAAAAGAACTGAGTCTGGGAGTTTTCTTGGAGTGCTGCATACCACAGTGAAATTAAACTGTGCTCTTACCAGGCTTCCACTGTCAGAGCTTATTTCTGTACGTGCTGATTACCCTGAGCTGCCTCTGGCTCCAGGAGGAGCAGAGGTGACTCTCTGCAGCAGAGCAGGGCTTGGTCCTACAAGCACCAGGCAGAAGGAAACACTCACCTCAGACAAACAACTTAGGAGCAGCCCTGAAAGCACCAAATCCTGAAGTCCATGTTTCTGATGTATTCACCTCACACTCGGACCTTTAGGGAAGAGCTATCCCTGAATGAGTCCAGGGCAGACAGGAGCCCAGTCTCTTCTTTCTGTTAAGGACACCTTCTGGCCTTCCAGCATGGCAAAAAAGTCTTGAGCCTGACCATGGTTTTCCCACACCCTGCACTCTTCTACTGCACTGTCTTCCTGGCACTGACTCACCGAGCTCAAATGGCCAGGAGGAGCAGCCAGGGTAAAAGCCCCCGGCTACACCCCATTCTTCTTTATTGTCAGAAACAGGTGGGAGGATGAGGTTGTGAGAGCAGCACGTAGTTCATTACTACCCTGCTGCTGCTGCAAATTATGTCAGGAGCTGGGCTGACACCTACCTGGCTCTCTGTAGCCAAATACACATAAGACTGGCCTGAATTTGGGTCATGTCTGAGGACCAAGCCAGGAGTGACCTCTTCAGTCTGTGGCATGGTGTTAAGTGTATTTCTGTGCACTTCTGGTCTCTGTGACACAGCACATACAGCCAAAGGCTGTAGCATTTAATCAGGCAGTGCTTCTCTACATGCACTGAGCTAAGATCGAAAAGAAATCTTAAGAACTGCTGTTTATACACTTCATAGCTTCTCTCCCCAATTCTGCAACAGCCCTGACCAGATCTGAGCCTCTCTGCATGAGGAGGCAAGTAGATCCCATGGCCCAAGATTAAATGATGCTATGACCCATCTCCTTCACACTGTCAGGGAGCTTTTGGGAAGAGATGGGACCTCCGAAAGACTGGGGAACAAGGACCGACCTTGCCTCCCCCTTCTGCACTCTCACCCACAATTCTGAACACATAAAGGATGGACAGTTCCCATTGGAAGAGAAAATATCAAAGTGAAGTAAGCACCTGAAAACTTACCCTCTCAAAGAAGATAAGCATAAGTACAGGCAACTGCTGATGGCATGGGCAGGCACACAGTTTAAGAGGTGTTCAAGAACCTGCAGCTTCCCCTGACTCCCATAGGGCTTGAAGGTGCTCTGGGAAATCTGCAGTCATGTTTCAGTCCCACAAAAAGCCCATGTTTTAATCTGAAACCTACTGGCAGCAACAGCTGGATTTGGGATTAGAGATTTTGGATTGTACCTTCAGTGTTTTGCACAGAAAGTAGATTTGCCTGTCTTTTAAAAGGGTTGAGGAGGACAAAAAAAAGTATTGATATATATATTCACTTTAGAACACTTTTAAGCTCATGTGGCATCTTGGGAGAAGGCAGGAAGGTAGCAGAGGATGAAGGACTAGCCAAAAAGAAGCCTGGGTGTGTCACAGGGGAAGGGAAAGGTTGTAGGAGGAAGCGTGGGAGGCAATGCAGACAAGCTTACTAAATTGCAAGGCAAAACGTGGATTTTGTCCCCAAGCAAAACACCTCGGTAGTGCTGTCAGGTCAAGCTAATAAAGACAGCTCTTCAGAGACTCCGACGTCTGTCTTTATTTCCTCTCTCACTAAGAGGAAAAATAATTAATAAGCACCTTCTGTCTGGCAATCAGCAACTGTTTACATCATCCTGTGTGAAGATGGCAGCCTTTCTGATCACAAAGCACACCTTCTCTTTAGCAGTGCAGCTCCTGCTCTTTCAGCCCTGTATGTGGCTGCTATCTACAATGCTGCACCTGACTTGGAAGAAGCCCCATTCAGAAGGGCTGAAGGTGGGCAGCATCCCCTGTACAGGCCATAAAGAGAAACTCACTTTAGCGGTTTCTAAAGTCTCAGGAGATTGTCTGCAGGCTCATGAAAGCCAAGCTCCAGTACTGGCAGAGTCTTTACAACAGAAGATTTGCAGTAAAGTATAAGCGTTGCTGGTGAGTTGCAAAATTCACAGTGAATTCAGTAACTAATAGCACAACTTCCTTTGTTTACTATGCAGAGGACACAAGAAAATTAAGCTAATCTGGTGTTTGTCCAAACCACTGCTAAAAACGTTTTTGACAAAAGCTGACCTCTTTGCTCCTGAATAAATATTAGCAATTTATTTGTGCATTGTGCAGCCAGTTTGGTAGACAGGCAAGAAAAAATGAGCAAAGAACTCATTCGGTCATTTTTTTTTCCTGCACCAATTGTCAAATAAATTATTCACAAATAAAAGCTTCCATCATTCATCCAGCACTAGACTAAACACTTTCTACTAAACTTCGTTTTCAGCATCATGTTTCAGTTTATGGTTACATTTTTCCCTGGGCAAAGCGAGCCAGTCATTAGACAGCTCCCATAGGTTTCCACTAAACATGCTTGATTAAGTCTTTTAAGAAGGAGCTGGTGGAGGAAATTGTGCTTTAAAGTCAATGGAAACATTTCCATTCACTTCAATGGGAAACGCGCTGGAAGAGATAACATTATTTTGAAGAGTTAACGAGCATATTTAAGCTTGCACAAAAAAACTATGCCACCGTTGCACACTGCACTTTGTGAGGGACAGCTTCCAGAGTAAGAAAACAATTTCAGTGCTGGAACTGCCTAAACCAGCAGTTTTCCCTTACAGCACCCTATGGTTCTTCCTGGCACATAAAGCACACATATAAAATCTAGCAGCATCATCCAAGCCCTAGTCTTGCTCGCTCTTCTGTGGCTGTATTTCTGCGAGTGCATTCAGTGTGGTGGTGCTGAGCTGGTTACCGGTGCTCACCTTTGATTTCTCCAAGCCAGACCCACAACTGATGCAATTCAGTTTAATGGCTTGAGGAGCTGGCCTCATTTGAAAGGGAAAGCAGAATATGAAAAGAAAGAAATAAAATATTTTAAACATTAATTTCAAGCATTAATTCAAATATTAATTTCTGGACTGATTTACTGCGATGCCACACAGCCATGCAAGGTCAGGATGACACACAAGCAAGAGACCTCTGAGAGAAAATAACTACATGAAACTACTACATTTGGAATTTTTATGGGTAGGCAAATTGAAAAAGAGGCACACATCAAGAGCACACCTTTGCTGCAGGTCAGCAAGAAAAACTCTGTGTCGTCATTTTCTTCAAAGACCTTTAGACAGATGCTGCCATTCCCCTAACTTTAGGAGAAAGAGGGACATGATGTACTATTCAGTCTATGCAAATCCATGATGAACACTACTGAGTGCAACAGTCGTGTTCACCTCTGCAGAAAGTGAATGTTTTAATTGAGTGGTTATCATAAGCCCTTCTCTTCCAAAGGAAATGGTCTATTTTATCCCCAGTCCAATCAGTTCCAGATGAATCCTTGAAGAGTGTCCCCCAAGAAAATTATACTTATTCATTATTAGCACATCAGCTCAAGATGCCAGGCACAGTCAGTGTACAAATGTAGAACACAAGGCAGTCCCTACCCTGCTGAGATTACAATCTCAAAAGTCATAGGTGAAAAAAAACAAAACAAAACAAAACAAAAATAGACAAACAGGCTCAGCAAATGTTGAAAGCTAGAGGTGTGGTGGAGGGCTCACATTCCTTCCCTTATTGTGTAGATGCAAGACATGCCCAGCCTCTGGAGGGAAACAGATGCATGGAGAGACATGAAACTATTCCCATGGGCCAGGCTGGCCATCCTTATCACTACAACCTTCTTTTGCAGAGCTCTCTCCTATACAGAAGAGTTGTTCCAGTTGCAGCTGTGCCCACGGTGAATATTAAGCACAACGTATCTAGATGTAAGCCTCATAACCTTCTCTCCTTCACTCAGCACACTTGGCAGGTTCAGCTCAGAGCTTTCTAAAGGGCCGGTGTTTGGAAGTCTTGCTGTCTGCACTTTTTTTTCCAGAACCTGTTCTTCAGACCTTCAAGCTCAAGGCCTGAGTAACAAGGAGAGAGGCAATAGCGTAAAAAGCTATGTGACTCCTGCCAGGATGTGTCACTTCAAGTCACTCCATCCAAAAACCACGAGGATCTGGCCAGAGTTGAGACCTGTAAAATACAGAGATATGTGGTGCAGAGGTGATAAGAACCTTCCCTTCAAATTTGTCCCAAAGCCCAAAACACTATCTATTGAATCAGACCCTGCGGGTACCTAGACGCCACTCTGCCTACTTTTTGGATCCCACTGGGATTTAGGCTAAAAACAGGTGCCAAGATGCTCTGACTCAGGCAGTTGCAGGCATGCCCAGCAGCAGAGCTACCAGTGCTCAGGGAACACGCAGGTAAGAGACTGAGGCACCGACAGAGGCTGGATGCCTTCAAGGTTCAATGGTTGCTCAGCACGGGGCAAAGGGGCATTGCCATGATTTTGGCCTACGTGGCCTGAACTCCGCTTATGACCTGTTGCAAGTGACAAAGCTCCCCTCTGAAGCTGGCCCTTGTAAAAAGCCATCCAGGTTTCCTCCACACTGTTCTCTCCACTTAATTTAAGTGTGCCTAATCAGGAAATCTGCTTAATTGGAATATCTCTGTTAAAAATCAGGGGTGCTTACTAACAATGACTGCATCTTGATCGGGATGGTAATATCACTTAATTGGGATGCCTTCAGGTATCTTAGTGGTTTGGGTTTTTTATGTCTCAAGCTGAAGCTAGTTTTGTCTGTCTGCTCCTCATAAAACAGCTTTCAGTTCCTCCTTAGTAATGATACAGGCAAACGATGATGTAAGTTACTTTAACATTTTTTGCTTCTGGCTGTTATTTGGTGTGGGAGGGGCAAATTACCTGTTTCTGTGGGTGTTCTTGCCACAGGGACGGTTACAGTAGTTGCAGTCTCCATCCCATGCAAACACTTCTGCCTCCGACAGCCTCCCTGTCACACAGCACCTCTCCGAAAGGCTCTAGTGAATAGAGAAATGCTGTTTTCTGCTACCTGGCAAGCTCATCTGAACTGCAGGAAAGATACCAATCAGAGTGTCCTATACCAAGTATTCCCTTTGTAACTTACTGTTTCAATGTTTGCAGTGTCTACAACTCTTGAGAGCAAAAGTGTGCTAAAAGAAAGCTATGTATCTGCCTTCTACCTAACAAACCACACTTATACCCCACAGTTATCCATGTGCAATTATTTTTAAATATAATCCTTGGCTAAGAATCTCTGCCTCTATTTTAGGGGTTATCAAGTTAAATAGAAAACTTTCTTTTAAAAAATGAACTATCGAGGGTCCTTTTCTTCATGCTACACAGTCTTAAAATACCTGTACTTGTATTTATCAAGTGTAGCACCTCTGAATTGGTCATCTGCCACTGAATGTAGTCTGGCAACCTCTTCTGCTTTGCAAAACGGGAGAGCTGACCTTGCCTGTCTTGGCTGATGCCATCCTCACATGCAAACATTAGCCGTGTTGCCGTCACAGTTGGCCAGCCAGTCTCACTGGGGCAGAAACTGGGGCATGAGCTGAGGAGCTGAGGTGGTGACATGCCAGAGCCACATATCCAAAACACAGCGGACTAATGAAGGGGGCTAATGCCACCTGGATAGAAAAGAAAGATTGAAAGCTTTGGTTTTATTTGGTCAAAGAAGGGACTCTGGGGGGACACTGAAATACATGCTGGCAAAGCTCTTTTCTTCTTCAGTACAACTTTTCTCTTCAAGTCATGCCTACCAGTCTGTTTACAGATTGGCATAAATGACACTGCATGTGGCCTTATGGAGGCAGACAGGGAGAGAAAGAATCAGAAACTGCAACTGTAACACACTCAGGAACTGAATGATGACTTCTTTTACCTTTAAATTGTATGCTGCTTCATTTTGAGGACAGAGACATACTAGAAAGTGGGGCTTGCCTAGGGTCACAGCCCATGGAACCCCCACACCTGTAAGTTTCAAGTGTTTGTTACACAAGGTACATTTAAAACACCACTTCTTTTGTGCATTCCCTGTGGTCTGTGGAAAATATTAGTTACATCTTGAGAGCTCTACTTTTTAAACTAGTCTCTCACGTCTTTTTATTGTACTTTTCTTTCTGCAGAGTGAGATGTTGTTTTCTGTATGTAAACAAGCAGGGATTACTTCCAGCAGTGCTCAAATAACTGCAAAGAGAGCATCTGTGGCTTCATAAACGTGCATATGCAGATATCTAAGTTTTATTATTTATATTACCATAGCTCCTAGGAGCCTTAGAGGAGACTAGAGTTCTTTGGTGTGATTGTACTTAATAACCATAAATGCCTTGTAAAACGCTTGAAATGCCTTGAAAACCGTGTGTGCATGTAGCTGTGCATATGTGTGTGTATATATATGTGTACATTTACACATCTCTGTGGCAACTCTGTAAAGGCATCTGCCTCTGGGTTTACCAGACGGTTTTACGAAGCTGTTCCTTGGAGGTTGAACACATCAGTAATTGGACAGCAAGGGGGAGGTTAAAAACCAGAAGTACATTTCCTGGAAACCAACGCTTTTTCACTCCCAAGTTTTATTGGCAAGCCTGGCAACCGATAAAGACATTCCTTGGCAGAGGGAAGAATATAATGGCCTGGACACAGCTGGCATCGCTCTAGCGCTCACCTCCGACAGCGAGCTGCGCCCCGCGAAACCCGCCCCGCGCGGCCGCGGCTCCGTAGCCCGGCGTCGGCGGGAAGGGTTTGCGCGGGGTGCTGAACGCCGCGTGTGCCGGGGGAGAGGGAGCGCGGCCGAC
>WEIT01016656.1:2027-14655 GCA_013389985.1 Dryoscopus gambensis
GTTATCAGTAGGCCTAACAACAGCCAAAACTCTTTCAAGGTTGGATGTACTTCATGTAAAAAATTGATTCTGTACCACTGATAAGTTTGGGGTTCGCTGCACATGGTCATCCAATGGGGACACCAGTATTAACTGAGTATTAACCAGTATTAACTAAGTGATTGATAACCTTCATTTTCCATGTTGCTAGACTCTGTGATGCAAAAAGTCTACAGTTCTGTAGTCAGCCTTCTCTTTTTCCAAGTACCCTCATCAGAACCACAATTCTGGCTCTGAACTGATCAGTTATTTCTTCAATAACATTAATCTCTATGCTTGTTCAGAACTTTTTATACCAACGTATATTGCCTGTGTACATTCTGCATTTCAGGTTCTGCAGTGTGTAACTTAGAACCCAGAAATGTATTTAATATATTTCAGACATCAGTTATGTTCAAATCTCAAAGTGCTCTAGGCTTTCTTAATATTTTTATGTTTGAGTAATTGTATGCTGAGTTTTATCTATTTTTCGCTGGCTTCAAAGTATAGCACGTATGGCAGGTACTGTGGGGGCCTGGAACAGACACTATTTGGAATTATTTCTGTTACAGGTGAGCCTTTTTTGTTGATTTATACACTCCCTTTTTGATCACTGCTTCCCAGAATCTCCCAGCATCTATAAAATGCAGTTTTAAAAGAAATAATTAGAAAATGATGTAAAATGAAGGTTGTGTTTGTATAGAAATTACTAATACTGAAATGATTAAATGTACAGATTAGATGTTGCAGCTGAAACTCAGTATGAATTAGTATGAACAAAAAATGGAAGCCCACTCTTGTACACTCTAGCACAAGTTCTCACTAGGCAATACTTTACAGTAAAAAAAAACACCAACAAAACTCCCTCCAACATCCTAAACCAGCATTTTTTTAACTAAGTGCACAAAATTAATACTATTTCTACAGATTTGAAAATAATGAGTATGGTATCTTTATCATGTCTTTATTACATCTCAAGAGAGATGGACAAGCAAACATGTCGTGTGTAATTTACCCTGTAGGGAGAAATATTTTTAAACAGTGGAATTTTTAAACAGGCACAATGAAAATAAGGAATAGGATATGAAGTTGAATTTTAAATATCGTTTTATATAATGCACCAGTAAAATCAATGGTATTTGGCAAATGTGTGCATGTGTGCATGTGATTGGCTTAAATATATATTCAGGTATTTGGGTGAAAAGTCTCATTTGTGTTTGCCAAAAGCTACACCAATCCCAGCTCAGGTAGGTGACGAAGATGGGGGAGCCAGATTTTCCAAGCCAGAAAACTGGGGCTTATTTTAGCCTGGCATAATTTCAAAAGTGACACTACATTAATGCAAAAAGAATGCTAAAGCAATATGGCTAGAGTCAGCATCTCATCTGGGTTATTTCCAGTTGAAAACAAAGGGGAAGTACCTTACCAATTACCAGATTTTTGTGAGCTACCCTGTACACATTAATATTTGTAAGTGATCTTATATGAAAGCTCTTGAAGACAGACTTTTTTTCATGCTGTTGCAATATCTGGAAATTTTACATGTTTTCCAGTCCTTTACTTATTTCATTGTCATGCAGAAAAGGCATGTTTGCAAGATCTTCAGTTAGCTATCATGTAGAATTTCCACAAGATAAAGAGGCTTCCAGAGAAAAGGCAAGAAGATTTGCCAGTGAATAGATGAATCTCAGAAGAATCCCAAGAACTGTAAATAAACCTTCTCTGAGTGCTTACTCCATGCACTGGTCATGTATACAACTGGTCATTCCTGCAGGTTTGCAGGAAGGTATTGAGACCCCCAGTAAAGACTGGCCTGATTGCTGGAAATCTGTTCATTGTATTAATCTGAGAGTTAGAAACTGCTCTCCTGACTGCTTTGAAGACAGTGAGCCAGACACATAGCTAAATGCATGCAGGTCTATAGATTTTGAATCATTGTACTTCCTCCTTGAATCAATAATGTATGATTAATGTTTTGTGTTCCTCAAGAATTCAGAAAATCAGATAGAATCTTAAGCCCAGCTCTTATTTATTTAGAATCTCGTTTATCATATCTGAAGTTAATTTCGCTATTTTCTTTCAGTCACTAAGGAAAAGAAATTACTCACATAGGTAAGAAGTGAGGCATATTAAATTATTTTCAAATTTTAAATGCAGTCAGCTTATCTTTATATGTAAAGTTATTTACATTATATAAAATATTCGTTATACAGATGAGATGGACTTGTCTTTGTTGTTAATTGAGAAGTATTTATCATGCATTTTTAATAGATTTATAGAAACTCTGTTGAATAATAAAATAGAAATGCTTCTACAATGCCAAGCTTCTGTGCAGCTTTTAAATCATTATAATTTATTTAAGCTACCACCTCAAAGTGTTACTTCACCAACTCGAATCCCCTGATCTCAGTTATCTTGAGCTTGGGATACAAGGGAGACTATTCAGTCACAGGTTAATATTAATAGAAAGCTCATGAACTCACATTTTATCAACTAGCAATGTTAAAAAATGGTTTGATGGCATTGGGTATGTAGTTGTTCCTCTTGCCTTTAGGATTATTCAAATATGAGAACTTAATACCATAGTATAAAAAGTCTTTTAGAGCCTCTTGAGCAGTTCCTAAAATTCATGCTTACATGTATGATGTCTGCGTGAAAGACATTTAATTTTATTTTACTTTTTTAAACTTCAGACCTCCTGTAGTCAGTTCCAAAGAATGAATGTCTGCTTGCAGCTGGAGTGCATTATGTGATTCATGGAGTCCATCGTCTACTTTAGTTTTATTTAAAACAGTGTTGAAAAATTCAGTTTCTAGTTTTTTAGAAAGCTTCACAATGCAGACTAGAGCACAGTAAATGGGAAACTTGCTTAAATGACATTGAAACTTCTGTTTCTAAGACTGCTTAGGTACACAGAATGCATCTTTTCAGACAGTCCCTCCTCTTTGCAGAGTAAACCCATATTAATTTGAATCTGTTATGCATATTTTAATTGTTAGTCTGATTTATTCATTCCCATTGGAGGATTTTCTTCTAGGATAAGAAACTTTTGAGTTTTGCAGAAATGGTCTGTGGTTTCCAAGTTATCCATATTTCTATATATGTATGTTCTTCACTTTGCTGTTGTCTGTGTGTAGTGAGTTGATGCTGGCTGGATGCCCAGCACCCACCAAAGCTGCTGTCACTGCCATCCTTCATCTTTACAGGGGAGAGAAAATATAACAAAGGGTTCATGTGTTGAGATAAGGAATAGGAGACATCACTCATCAAATACTGTCACAGGCAAAACAGGGTCTAATTAGAGATATTAATTTAATTTATTGCTGACAAAATCAAAGCAGGATAATGAGGAGTAAAATAAACCTTCTAAACACCTTCCCCCAACCCGTCCCTCCTTCCCAGTTCTACCTCCTTCTCCAGTGGCATTGGGAGAGAGGGAATTGGGGTTATGGTCAGTTCCTCACACATTGTTTCTCCAGCTGTTCAGGGAGAGGAGTCCTTCCTGTTCTTCATCATGGGGTCATCTCCCACGGGAGAGAGCTCTCCATGAACTTCTATAATGTGAGTTCATCTCATGAGCAACAGCTGTCTGTGAACTGCTGCAATGTGAGTCCATACCATGGGCAACAGTTCTCCCAAAATTGCTGCAGCGTGAGTCACTTTTCCATGGAGTGCAGTCCTTCAAGGACAGGCTGCTCCAGTGTGGGGTCCTCTCTCCACTGGTCTCCCACGGGGTCACAGCCTCCTCTCAGGCATCCACCTGCTCTGGTGTGGGTCTTCTCCACAGGCTGCAGGTGGATCTCTGCATCCCTGTGGCTCTCCATGGGCTGCAGGGGTACAGCTACTTCACTGTGGTCTGCACTGGGGGCTGCAGGGGAATCTCAGCTCTGGCACCAGGTCCACCTCCTCCCCCTCCTTCTCCACTGACCTTGGTGTCTGCAGAGCTGTTCCTCTCACTTATTCTCACTTTTCTCTGGCTGCAATTGCATCTGTGCAATACTGTTTCTTCTTGTTAAATATTTTACCACAGAGGCATTACCACCATGATTGGCCCAGCCTTGACCAGCTCATCCACCTTTGGAGCTGCCAGGAATTGGCTCTGCTGGATATGGAAGAAGCTTCTGGCACCTCCTCACAGCTATCCCTGCAGCTCCCCCCACATTTACCAAAGCTTGGCCATGCAAAATCAATGCACTGTGGTACTGATGATGATATGTATGCAACTGAAAGGAGGTGTCTGGGGCTAAGGTTAAGTCCTAAAAGTCATTGGAAAGCATTATGTCGGTGATGGAACAGCCTCTGTACTAGAAACAACATTTGGTTTTTTACCTTTATTTTAGGCAGTGTGAAAAGTGGTTTTTTGAATTGTAGTTAAAAGGTGCAATCGTTCCTTGAATGAAACAATTCTTTTGTTGATAGCATCCAAACTGGTTTATGACTGAAAGAAATATATACCAGAGAGAGCTACTTTTCAGGGGTGAAAGACATTCCTTCTAAAGTGTTAATCGAGATTACACTATTTTTTTTTTCAATGGGCTGTAGTTAGTTCTATGAGAGGAAAAGATCTGCAGCAAATAGCCAGTATCCCAGATTACAGATCAAATCTGATTAGCTCTGAGTAATAGCTTTGAAATCCTTCTGGCATTTTATCCATTTGGAAAGAGTTTTCATTGGATTTTGACTAGCATTTATCCATAAATAGGGGAAACAAAATGTGATTTTACTTGAAATGAGCTTTGTTTAAGAGTAGAAAGTAAACTGGAAGATCTACACAGTTTGTCAGCAGTGCTCACTACATACCTTTTGTACCTCTTACAGAATAATTATCAACATCACCTTTCTTCCTCCCTTCTCCCATTATCTGAAAATGAATATTAGGAAATATTGTGTGCATTCCTTTTATTTACAATGACATAAAAATAAAAATTACTTAGATTTTCAGCAATTATCTTAAATGTTAAATATTTCTCATACTTTTGTCCTCAATTTGGATAGCCACCCACAGGCAGCTCTTGCCTTTCATGATGGCACAAAACATCCCAGATCCTATGAAGTGTCTAATTCAAATATCTGAATTTTCCACAGGTGATATATACAATCCAGTCCCTTAATCAGTCATCAGACTGATATTCTAAGGCATCTAAGATACTATTGGATGCTAGTGGCCAGCAGCTGAATAAAATCCTTAGTGGTCAATGCAGATATGGTGGCCAGCAACTATGTGTCCTATACAGATATAACTGGAATTAGGGTTTTTATCAATCTACCAGACTATATAGAAAGATTGTCCTGTATATGTTTGGAATTTGCATCTACAACCTTTACTTGAGTAAAATGCTCATCAAATTATGAATATAAATATTTTTCTTTACGTTTTTTTCCTCATTTTATTGACATGGGCCAGAGAAATCCTAAACATGAGTACAGAATGGTAGAACACATTGCGAGCAGCCCTGTAGAGAAGGATTTGGGGATGAGAGGCTGAACATGAATCAGCAATGTGCTCTTGCAGCCCAGAAAGACAACCACGTCCTGGGTTGCATGGACAGAAGCGTGACCAGCAGGTTGAGGGAGGTGAGTCTAATTCTCTACCCTCATGAGACTCCATCTGTGGTGCTGTGTCCAGCTCTGGGATTCCCAGCACAAGAAAGATGTGGGCCTGTTGGAGTGGGTCCAGAGGAGAGCCATAGCGATGCTCAGAGGACTGGAACACCTCTCATGAACACAGGCTGAGAGCTCTGCGATTGTTCAGCATAGAAAAGAGAAGTACTTTAAAAATGCTTATAAAAATAGCGACATTTTATGCAGGCAGATAGTGATAGAACAAGGAAGAATCGTTTTAAACTAAAAAGGAGAGAGTTAGATTAAATGTTAAGAGGAAATTCTTTACTGTGAGGGGGGTGAGGCACTGGAACAGGTTGCCCAGAGAAGTTGTGGATGTTCTGCTCCTTGAGGTGTCTAAGGCCAGGTTGGATGGGGCTTTGAGCAGCGTGGACTAGTAGAAGGTTTCTTTGCCCATGGGACAGGGCAGTTGGAACTAGATGATCTTTAAGGTCTCTTCCAACTATTCTATAATTCTGCAATTCTATTACATCAGTGGATATACTTTGAGGTTATGCCTCTATGAATAGAAGGAAAGTTTGGAACTCTCCACTGTGGAATAGTATCCTATCTTTGGCTTCACTGTTTTATTTAGTGCTTTCTAGTGCCATGTACAAGCATTGCCTATGGAAATTTTTTAAGTATATATGTCAGACATTCAGTGCAATATAAAGCAAATAGAAAGCCTATTACTTTTTCAGAATAATTTGGTGTTTGCAAAAGGAAACTAATAGCCATGGTAGTTTGATTTGATAAGTGATAAGCAACTGTACAAGGAATAAGAGATATAATTCCACTAAAAATTAATAGTAACTAAGGAATCTTTTTCCTTTGCTTGATAAACCCAAGTTCTTCAATTTTTAGGAAAAATCTACAGGTTTTTTTGTTGTTGCTTCTGCGTAAAAAACAAAGAATGAATATCATCATTAAATTTGTTTTTTTTTTTGGAGTTAATTCAAATTCTATGCTAAAATCAAATTAATATAAAAAAACCCCAAAATAATAGAAATAACTCCAAAAAAGGCAAGAAAGAACTTCACAACTTTTGGAATACTTTTTTAAAAGTTTGCTTTTAAGAACTGCTTTAGTCAATTTCTCTGCTCCTAACATAGCATCTTTGGAAGATATAAAAAAGGAATTCAAATAATTCTTCCCATAACACAAAGTCTCCTAGGAAAAAATGTTGATAAAATGCATATTTGCTTTTACTTCTTTTTCTGGCTAACAAAATGACATCCTGTGTTTTTATTTAGTAATTCTCATATCGTTATTTCTTATATGGAAATATGATTTGTCTGGTGAAAACCATGTGAGATAAGGCAGAGAATTTTTATATGCTGCTAGTTTTCCAGCCACTGTGATGTGTGTTTCCCACAAACTACTGAAGAGTATGTTCACTGGCTCCTGTTGGTGTAAACCTGCTTACATCTGATGATGATGTTAGGATGTCAGTTTCCACCTCCTGGGGGTTTGCAGTGTTCACCCATCTTTCAGTACCATATGAACAGGATTTAGCTCAAAATTTCCTGAGCTCCTGTGAGACACAGTAGAGTTCAGTCACAGGATATCCAATCATTTGGAACAGTAAAATAGGTCAGGGTGCCACTTTGCTATCTGGATAATGGGCTGAGGATTTGTCTACCGTTGCTAGTTTATTCCTTTGATATTCATCATCTTTATTGTATTTCCTTTTTTGAATAAAGTTACATTTATTTTATGACCTTTTGGAAATGTGGCATTAATAATAGTTGAAATGATGCCACCATAATGTAGTAATGGTTTGATTACTGTTGAAATTCCATTTATTTTTAGTTCCTTTCTTCTAGAAATACTAAAGTCTTATGTGCATAAACTTTGCATAAATGAAAGTTAAGCTGCCATCAGTGATTGTCATAATGTGGCTATAAATACCATCAGATGCATTTTTTTGTTTATTTATATATTTATTTTTTTGAAATTAGAAACACATGATTTTCAAAGCAAAGACCTTAACATTAAGGTGTAAAGAATTTAAGTAACTGAGTGAGCAAAGCATATTTTGAAAATATGTTTGTCAATGAAGTCTTGTTTTTCCTTACCTGGTTTTCCTTATTTCCTACTTACACGTTATTTGGGCAATTATAGAAGTTATTTATTATCTAGGAGTTATTTTAACTCTACTGTTATTGAAGGTCTATGGAGTATTTTCAATTGGCTAGTATTGCAGTCGCTATGAATATAATTTCAAATAAGCTGCCTTTTAAAGATATATTCTTTATGAAATTATTAAGCAGGGATCCTGAGTCTTAGCACACTTTCTGGACTCTTTTGAATGTTTCTGAACTGTGACTTAAAACTGCAGGAACAAACCCTCAGAACAAACCAGAAAAAGTCCCAAAAGCAAAGTAAATCAGAGCAGTGATGGTCTACTGAAGGTGGGGGTTTACACAGAAGTCATGGTCAGATAAGGGATGTCCCACATCTCAAAGCAGTCATTAAAAAGAGAACTTGAGTCATAGAGTAGCATAGAATATCATGGGGCCCACGCGGATCATCAAAGTTCAGGACACCCCCAAGAGTCCCACCATATGTCTGGGAGCATTGTCCAAATCTTTAAACTCTGGCAGGCTTGTGCTTTGACCACTTTCTTGGGGAGTTCTAGGATCTGTTCTGTTAAACACTAGAAGGGCCCAATGACAGGGGAACACAACACAAGTGAACAAATGAAGAACTGCACATATGCACACATGCACACACACACATAGACATAGACATAGGCACAGACATAGGCATAGACATAGACATAGACATGGACTGATTTTCCCTGGAATCTGCCCAGAGATAATGGCAGAATTGGACCAACAGTGATACAGTCAAATCCTGAAATAAAATCTGGCTACGTTTTAAGTGCTTGCAAATATTCTCTTCACTCACAAACTAGAACATAAACCTACATCAAAATGCTGTGAAACCAGAATATTCAGAGGCAGTTCAGTACTTGAACTTTCCTGTCTATGAATAGTTTGAAATCTATCTTTGTATCAATTCATATCAAGGAGTTGCTAAGAATTTTATCTTCAAGTCCTGTTGAAAGCAATTTTGCTCACAACAATAGTTCCATTTAAGTAATTTGGATGAATAAAGGCTGCAGCATCAGACTCCTAAAATGTGAACTTTTGCATTACTAAGCTCATTGAGAAAGACACAACATTCCTTTGAATATAATATTAACTGTTTTCCTTTTTTTCTCAATAATATAATGAAGTTCTTGTGTCTGTCATAATGTACCCAGTCTTTTAAGCACTCTTTGTGAGTAAAGGTCAGTGGCACTAACTCAGTACAGAGCAGGAACGTTTTACAGCATTTTTCCAGAGAGTAGAAAATGGTCCCAGTGCACCTAATAAGAAAGCTAATTTAAAGAGAAAATCAAAAGATGTATACACACTTGCTTTCTTCACATGATTCTTACTAGCTTCTCCATGCAGGAACAAATATACCTATCATGAATATTTACTTATCTTTCTTTTCCATACGTAATATTTGTCTGCTGTTGGCCTTGGCTTCATCTTGGGGCAGAATTGTGTTAAGCAAAACTAAAAAGATAGATAATATTCATCTCTGCTTGGCAACAGCAGAAAAGCTAGTGAAAAATGCATTCACCTTTGTCTGTAGAGCAGTAGCAAGAACAAAATATATTTGTTTCTTCCTATGTATGTTAATAAGCCAAGGATAAAAAAAAAATATTTCTTTTTCCCCAATTCTACAAATGGTAAGGACAAAATTACAGAAACCTCATTGATAAATATCTCTATAAGAATTGCAATTCTAACACATGAGAAAATTATGATGGTGGAAACTTTGGCATTAACTAGTTTTGGACATCTGACAATATTTTTTCTCCTACCATCAAAATGTTGAGAAGGTATTATTTGCCTGTCAAACATCATGATATCGGCTTGACAGGCTGGAGATCTTGGTATCCTAGTGTCCTGGGGATGTTCTGAAGATATATTTTTCAAAGTCAGTCTGAAGAGACTTATTTGCCATGTCAGATGCAGTCAGATGCAAGGACTGAGTAACTTACCATAGTTAATGAAAGAAATCTATTTTTCTTCATGATTCTTTTTATAGACAACTGTTTGACAAGAAGCCTGAAACTGACTGCTTATGCACAATATGGATTTTTTTTTTTTTTTNGGATTTTTTTTTTTTTTTTTAGTTCATGCAGTCATTTTGATTTTCCTCACAGTTGTACCAAACACCTGTACAGAGAATGCACAGGAAATCCTGTGCTTTCAGGAAGTAACACACTATGCCATTGGTGTGGCAGCAGCACGGCTACTTCAGTGTAGCTATAACTATATTTCCACGTTTCTGAAAATCACATACTATTTTATGTATTCCTTTAATTCTCCGGGACAAATTGCACAGACACAAAGGCCACAGAAAGTTTGATCTCTGAAAGCACTAAATCAAGGAGGGGAAGACAGCACATAGTAAAGTCTTAATCAGGTCCTAAATATGGGAGGGTGCTGTATATCTTTTCTTCAGATTGTAAAGCAGTATTCAATATGGGCTCCATTAAATCTAGAATTGGAAATATAACTAGAATTTGTTTATGTTGTACCCTACCGCTTCTCTAGAGTGTACCATTGTTTGTCTGTAATCTTTAATAAAAAGGGGGCGAAATTATGTTTCTGATTGGGATCTACATTACAAACATCTCAAACTTGCAAAGATTGACGTCTTTGGTTGGTTTTTTTTCGTTTGGTTATTTTTTGTTTGTTTGTTTTGGTTTTGGTTTTTGTTTTCAGTTGAAACAAACACTCAAACCAGAGAACTGCTCCCATTTCTTGCTGTTTGAAAGAAAGGAGTAGAAATAGAGACAAACGAAACTTATACAAAAAATTTTAGTAGTAGGTATTCCAATATTGGAATAATCTGTCCTAATGTGACAGGTAATGTTATACAAGGTAATACGTTGCTGCAATTTTATGTACTATTTTTCTTTGTTGTTGTTCCTTGTTTTGTTTGTTTGTTTTGGGTTTGGTTTGGGTTTTTTGGGTTCTTTTAGTTAATAAGTTTTCTAAGAATATTATTTCCTTTGGTAAGATCATACTACTGAATATTGGCAAAGAAAAGGAAAAAAAGTCTATTGCACAAATATCTTCCTCAATCTATTATCTAGATTTTTTTTTGTTTCGTTTTCACTAATTTTTATTGAAAATTATGGATTTTATAACAATATCTTTATACTTTTAAGCCTTTGAACATAGAACAGAAATGCTGACACAATGTAATTAACAGTGATAAAGAGGTGTAATAATAATAAAGCTACAAAATCTTCTGAAATAATGTCATAATCGACTAAGAAAACTAGTATGACATGGAGAACACTGAGTCGTAGTAGATAAAGCTGATTTTCTTTTTTTTCACTGCATTTTAATTCCTAAGGACAATATATTTTCTGTTTCTTACATTAAAACCAAAATAAATCAGTATTGCTATAAATTTAAGAGGCAAAAGCAGTGTTGAACATTACTCATAGTATTTCCAATGTCTCTGAAATCTGAAACTTTTAAATTGAAAATACTGTCAAGTCAGAAAGCATCTTAGTAAATAACATTCGTAGAATCAAATTCATCAAACAAGATGATCATTTGAGTATGAATACAGAAGATTTTATGCCATGATTAATGAATAGGAAGCCTTTGCTGGCTGTTATAAGGACAAACAATTTGTTCTTAGGACTTGTAATTTTATCAGGAGAACTTTTTCACAGACAAAAATACTGAACCAATATGAACCAATTATGAACCCATTTTGAGTGAATGAGAGACTTACACTGAAACTGCTTAGAAATTTAAGGATGAATTTATGCCTCTGCATGAAACTCCAGATGAAATATACTCCAGCTCTGTGCATCTTTGCTTTAAAATTTGCGAGGATGATTCATGCTTTGAAGTTCCAGTTTGACTGAAGGGGTTTGCTTTCTGCTTTCTTCTTTATTTATTATCTGCATCTGCTAGCTGGACCCAGCCAGTACAAAGGTAAATTGGCTGATTGACAGCTACTTCAAGAACAAATTAAAGCACCAAAATAGAGCATTACCTAAACCTAAATAATGAAAATGCAATGCCACTTTAAAAACTAAACCTGAGGTTACTGTATTCATGTTGCTGCAGATAAGTAAGTTGCTACTTTAATAACAAGTGAAACGATAATAAATTCAGGCAAGGTGATGAGAAACATTCGGTTGTTGAATTATGAATGTGAGAAGTCCCCACAGGGCAAAATTGTGAACTCAGAAAACACTAAGGCCATTCAAATAATGATTGCATATGTCTTGGGAAAATAATATACAAGAAAAGGATGAACCTCAGTGTGCTGCATAGCCTTTTTCATTCTCAATATTCAAGTATCACAGCTGTCATGCTGCAAGGTATGTTAAAAAGGAGAGATTACCCGCTGATGGTTGAGATCTCTTCATCCAAAACCCAGCTCCATGTGTGTCTAGTTGAAGAGCTTCTGTTACTTGACACTGTGCTGGTTTAGGACAAATTAAGGGTAAGTCTCCAGAAAGAGCCCGTTAGAAAACAACCCCCCCCACCACCGGGTTCTGGAAGAATTTCCTCAGAGGAAAAGTGGAAAAAACCTGTTTATTAAACAAACACAAAAACCCACACTCCCCAACACAGGAAAACAACTTAGATAACAGATGTTTTCACCAGGCTGAGAGAGAGAGTGATCTCGGTCTCTGTGCAGGGAGGGGTGCCGAGCTTCTTTCGCAGACTCCGAGGTTTTCCTGGTTCCCAGGTGAAGGTCCAGAGCCGGTTCAACGTCTTCAGGGAAGGGAAGGAAGGAAAGAAAAGGAAAAAGAAAAAAAAAATGGGTGGAGTGTCCTGGTTTGACAGGAAGTGAGTTTTTTAAGGAAGTTATAGTCAAACCAATCAGTGGTCAGAGAGAATATTGACACCTGGTATGACTACTGAAGAGATTTGTCACCTCTGAGAACATAGGGAGATAAAGG
>WEIT01016662.1:20423-33057 GCA_013389985.1 Dryoscopus gambensis
AAAGTGTTATAAAGTAGTTTTCTTACTGTTTTCTTTCAGGGATTAAACTCATCAGGAGTCTTTTTATAACAAGGACCTGGCTGTTTGCATCCACTAACCCATTTCCTTTGCTGAATTTTAAGAACTTTCAATATTAGAACTATTCTATGAAAATGCAAGGCCCACTCAGCATAATAATAATTTCAATTTTTTTGAAATAAATTAATTTTTTTCTTGAGATGCTTATTGTGCTATATCAGTATGTAGCTGTCATTAATGTCCCAGCTTCTTTCTTCTTACAGATCTGTTTGGCATCTGAAGCATACATAATACTTGACTGAAATAAATGCTCTGCCTGGGGTGGCCTTTATTGCTAATGTCAGTAGATACTGAAATTCATTGTTCATGGGATGTTCCAACTAAGAAATAGTACTGAAACTCATGGTTGCAGTAAATTATCCTTTGTTCATAGTAATAGCTGACATTTCCTTTTGTTTCCCTTTTTACACTACAGGCATTGACATTCTTAAACAGAAAAAAAATGAATGATGAAAAATCTAAATAATCACCAATTCCTTGTATTCCTTGACATGCCTGCTTTCTCTTCTCACCAAAGTGGTTGTTTAGTTATGTTACCTACACAGAGCAGCATACAAATGAAGTGTTGCTATATGACAGAAAGAAATAAAATGTTAGAGTGAATCATTGCCTTTAAAAGTGAAAATTCTGACACTACTGAATTATCAACTAAAGAGTTGCTTTCTGAATGGATTAAAACCCCAGAGGAGGGCATACAAAGTTCTAGTCTGCTTCTCTGGCAGCTGGGCTATTAATAGTTATGTTCTTGAATCATTGAGCGATGCCAAACTGGATCAGCTGATACTGCTGGCAAACCTCCCTTACAAAGTGGAACTAAAGAAAGCCTATAGATATAATCTGGGAAGGAATAAAAAGTGCTTTACTCCTGCTGTTGACTATTCTGAACCAGCACGAGAAAAAAAAGTACTGCTCCAAATACATATTCATTGGAGAGGGAGGAAGCTTGATTTAGTCTTAATATCGCCAGCTACACAGAGCAAACTCTGAGGCCAGAGCACAAAGTGTGCATTAACATTACAAAGGGGAGAGAGGCTTTGCCTCCAGCCGTGGAACAGCTGAAGGAGTGCCAGATCAAGCAATGGCAGGGAAATTTCAGCCTGCCATGGTAATACATTCTGGGTCACCTGAAAGGTGTAAAGGACAGTGGTGTATAAGAAGAAGCCTAACTCAGAGCTGTTGTCTGGCCAAGCATGCCTGAGGAGAGAAAGAAAATATTTCCAGCAATGTAAGGAACAAAAATGGTTCAAAAATTAATGCCAAAGTCTTTGCTCCCGTGTGTTCCCTGCCTTTCCCAAGCACAGTGTGGGTCTGGCCGCTTGTCCAGCTGGCAGCAATCGCTGTACATGCCAGGGAGTTACACTGATTGACAGCACCTGGGGGTCAGCCTTGCCATTGGTGTGAGGAGGGGTTCATGGCTCATGTGATGGGAACTGCTGAGAGGACAGGGCTTGCTGTGCTCTAGAATACCATGGGGCAAAGACTGTCAAGTCTTCTGCAAAACCTTGGCTTTCACAGTGTCCTTTCTGCAATGAGAGGTGTCTGAGACTCCAGGCAAAAAAATATTCCCTCAGGTGAAGTTGACAAACTCACAAATCGAATAATCTTCCCAGGAACCTTTTTTCTTCCTGTCTTTGATGCAACCATTCACAAGAGTTTTTTTGACAGGCATTAGAAACAGCAGGAGTGCTGGTGGTCAACAGAGCCCTGGCAGTGGTGCCCTGCACTAGGAAGGGCCACAAGCCACCCTGAGTACTTATTTCATAGATTCCTGGGGGAAATCCTGGGTTGCTAAAGGTGACTTTCAGGAGAGGTGGCAGCATGACATCTCCTAAGGCCAGACGTGTTCACTTGCAGAAGATGGGTACCTGTACTGCTTACCCCAGGTACCTGGTCACTGAGTGAAGGGAGTACATTTTCAGAAAAGTCTATAGAGTATTTTATTCTTCATATCTGCTCATGTTTCTGCCTCTTTACTGCCCAAAGTGTGGATTCATTTCCCCTTACTTTAGGCATCCAAAAGTGAAGAATAGCCTCAGGCAATGGCTGAGCCCCTGCTGGAGCCCATGGAGATGGTAAAGGGGAGGGAGGGAAAAAGGGAGAGACAGGAGTACCTCTGTGCGAGATTTGGGTGGCATTTCGGTAGGTAGTGTGAATTATCGCCTGACATGGAAGTCACTGATGTGTGAACTGCTCCCCAGCACGGGCAGCTGCCTAGCTGAGATACCTCACTTTTAGAAGGAAAAGCTTTCACGTAACAAGTCCCTTGCTGCATGTGTGTACGTGCCTCAGTGCATGGATATGGGAAGGTTTACTTCTCTGTGGCCTCTTGCTCACAAATTTGAAATTATTAGCACTTTTGTGTAGGCCACAAAGCAACAAATGACTTTTATACTCAGAATGCTTGGAAATCACCTGAGCAATGACTGATAGATCAGTGTGTTGCTTTGTTAATACTTCCCCACTTGGTTTTAAATCAGGAGAAATATAAATCGCTTCATTCTGTATTTTTTATTTTGCTTTACTGTAAAGTCTTAGAAGGTTTCATGGTCTTTTGATGGGCTTAGGAAACTGTTATTAGTTGTCTCCTTCCTCTCCTACTAGGCAGCAGACTGTTTAATGTTAAATCCTCCTGTGAGCTCCAGAGGGCTGCAAATTGGCCCTCTGTAGAAAGCAAAGAGGGAATTGATGGGCATTGGTATATGTCCCATATAAGTACTAATTCAGCATATATGTTTTCACAGTAATCTCATTAAAATACTGTAAATCAATAAACAAAAACTGTAAAACCATAAATGCTCAAACACTGTGTGATTAAATTGAGTGAATCAAAATCCCAGATGCTATTTTGGTCCTGTGCCGTGCTGAGATTTTGTTATTGTTACTGACACCACAACATCTGCAAGGATAATTTTTACGTTCATTATATTTACTGTGTTGCTGAGAGAATTAGAAGCCCCTGAAGTACATCTTAAAAGCCTTTATTGCACTATAAAAGACTCTGTCACTGTAAACTCTGTTAGCCAAACTCTTCAGGTTGGTAATGAGATTCTGAGAAAGAGGCCAAGGCAAAAGAATGACAGGGTCTTATCCCAGCTCCTCTCAGAGCGTGTGACATGTCGTGCACTGACCCAGAAGGAGTCGATGGAGGCAAAAGGCTCAGTGAATGCATGGCCTTGGAATGGCAGCATGGGTTTGGCAGGGCTTCTGTTTGTCACTTTGTTTAGAGCCGAGCCATACATCTGCCTCCAGTTCTGGGCTGACAGGCAAGATATATGAATCTGCAGGAGAACCTGGGGGCATCTGACTAATTTCACTCTGCTTTTACAATTGCTCGTTTCCATATCTAGAAGTTTATTTCACAGATCTATATGCAATGAAGGTTTCGGCAGCATCTGGAGGACTTCCCAGTGGCCCAGCCAGTTCTGGTGCAGGCAGCACAGACATCAGAAACCCTCTCATGTTTTGCTATTCTTTTCTTCTATTTTTTTTCTACCTATTAGTTCCTGTTGGTTTCCTAAAGGGAGGAAAAAAAGTATATTAGGCCAAAAAGCAAAAAGATCAATAAAAACATCTGTCCTTGGTATAGTTTTTGGTTGTTTTCTGCATCAGAGATGTGAAATGGTCCATTCATTAATTTAAGAGGCATTTTGACATGGCTGAACCCATTCCTTGCTTTGACTGTTACAGAGGGGTCGCAGCTCTGCAGGGTAGTGTGGCCTTTCACAAAGAAGCTCTTGAAGATGGTGAGAGTCACCCCTCAGGTGTCTTTTGCTATCGATTGTAGTGACCATGGAGACCCCTAGGATGGCTCCAGATAATGACTTTGCAGTTTGAGATAACTGAAATGGGATTAAACAAACTCCATTCTTACTCTATTAGTCACTATCTTTTGCACCTGAATTTATACCATGGACTTCAAAGGCAGCAGTGTAGGGCCATTTTTCAGGGACACAATAAGTAACAGAGAGTCAGTCATTTCAGAAGCCTGCTGCTTATTCATAAGAACACTGTAAAGCGGCTTATAGATTTATTTTTGTCATTGAAAGAACAAAAATTGCAAGAACCTCTTTAGTACCAAGACAGAAAGATCCCACATGCCCCTTTCTACCAATAATATGAACAAAAAAATGCCCAAAAATCCCAACCCCAAACCCTATTCTTCCTCCTGTATCAAAGATAAAATTGAGCCCCAACCTTCACTGACTTCTGCTAAGGCAAAAATTTTCTACAGCTGGTGGAACTAACACTAACAGGTAATTCAAACTTACAGAATCACTAGCAAGTTATTATATTTCTCTGAACTAATAAAAACTGAGAACAACATACAGCATTACAGAGAATATGTCTTTCTTATATACAATGAGTACTTGCTTCTTTATTAAAGAAAAATAAATTCTGAAATCTCTATTAGAAAGGAAAAAATATTATCAAAATAAACCAATCAACGTGACAAAATGGCTGAAGTTTTGTGTTTGGTCTAAAAGGGTAGCCACAAATTAATGTGCATACACAGGTAGTAGAGCCACCCATGTAAGAGCCCAAGAACAGCATGTGACATACACACCTCTGTAAGAACATCAGCTTTATAGATCTGATGTGATGTCAAGGTCTATATCCTGCAGGTCTCCAAAGAGATGATAAACCCATCTTTGCCCCATCCCTGAAATTGTTCAAGACCTGGCTGCACAGGGCTTTGAGTGACCTTGTCTAGTGGAAGGTATCCCTGCCAATAGTAGAGGGGTTGGAAGTAGAGGATCTTGAAGATACCCTTCCAACCCAAACCATTTTATGATCTTTCAGATGCTGCTCACTAATCTTACTGATTTAAATTTAAAAATTTAAAAAGCGATTTTTAAATTTTTTTGTGACAAGCAATTTCTGTTTTGTTGCTTAAAAATTTCACATGACTTATCTCATGCACAACAACTCCAGCATCAGACAGTACAGACTTAGATGCTTCTACCCTAGTACACAATCTGGTAGCAGTGTAAACATTTCTTGCTCAGATCATTAGTTTCCTTACTGTAGTGGTTTAGTTCACATCTATTTTCTTCTGTGAGATAAGGATTTGGAGAAAAACAAAGCAGGCTCAAAACTTTAAAGAATATAAAGAAAGCTTTATTAACAGAACTAAAAGAAAAAATAATAAGTGTCAGAATAAACCTTCAGAACACTTCTCCTCGCCCCATCTCTTCTTTCTTTTTCCACTGACAACACAAAGAGACAAAACTTGGGATTATTTCAGTCAGTTTACCGCTTCTATACTAGTCTTTCTTCAGCTCACTTAGAGAGAGTAATCTCTTTTGCCATGCCATGGAGGCTTCTCCACAATAAACAGTTCTCCCGTGGCATCAATGTCACAGCAAAATCAGCTGCCCAGAAAATGGTTCTCTGCTTGCAATGTAAAAGTCCCTTCCCTCGACTTACAGCTTTCCCCACAACCGTTTTTGAGGGTTCAGTCTTTAGCTAATGGGGTACCATTTTAAGGATGAGCTGTTCAGAAGCAAAGGTTCTCTTCATCCATCTCTGGGATCATCTTCATCTTTGGGAACAGGGGTCTTCATCACTATCTCTCTCTGTTCAAGCTTCTCATTAGATCACAGCTATTTCAACATTTGCTTGTTTCAGCACAGGTGCCTTTGCTCATGCTCATGGTTTGAACGCTCCACCTCCCCTGCTTTTTATAAATTACAGGGGTATTCTGATGTATCATAGTCCATCACCATAGCCTTACAAAAGAATTTCAGCTCCTAAGTTTGAAGCATCTCTTCTTTCTCCTCTCTGTGGGCTTCGGCTCTTCCTTCTTCACTGACCTTGCTGTCTCTGTGGTGTTTTCTTTACGTGCCTTCATCTTTTCCTTTCCTCTGAATTGGGAGAGGATTGATGTCTGTAGGTTTCATCTGTTCTGGGGAATTTCACAGTGCTGAGTTACTCTTACCCGGGCCTTGCATCAGGAATTTGTCTCTCACTGTTGGTCACATGATCTCTGCCGGGCGGCGGCCAGAGTTCATTTCAGTGTAGGATTTCATTTTGCTAGCTGCACTAGGGGAGGCTGTTCCAAAGGAGCAGGAGCAGCCGAGATCTCAGCCGAACAGCGCCGCGGGCCGGCCTGGCCGGGCCGCACGGAGCAGGGACCATCCTGGCCCCAACAGGCCGCACAGGCCCCCCAGTTACCTGTCCAAAAGCCAGAAGCAAAAGAGCTTTCCCGGGGTTTGTTCGTACTTAAATGTGGTTCACAGAGGCGTGTCAAACTTTCTTAAGTGGCTTAACAGAGTTGTCAATATTCAAACTAGCCAGCTGATTGGTTTTGTTGGGTCTGGAGCAAGCTGTCAGCAGCTCCTCACAAAAAAAAAAATCACTTCCAAGGCTGGTGAATTTCTCCTTAACTAAAAACCAAGCTATGCTAAACCATGACACTTAAATAGCTAAGAATTGAAGGATTGGGACTAAATTAACATCCTCAATGCGACAAACTGTGGCTTATCTATAGAAATCCTCACCATCTGTGTTTGGATTCGTAGTACAATTATTTCACTGAGTTGATAATTTTGTATCCAGTTTTTGGATCAACCGAGAGTTTTGATTTGACTGGATTTCTCATGCCATTTGCTGATCAGTTCTTAGGTGACTAAATTACTCTCTTTTGCCAGACAGTTGATGAAGCCAGATCATCCCCAACAAACCTTTCAGACTGAAGAGATCTCAGACTGCTCCATTACAGACATCAGCTCAAGACCACAGAACTTTGGAATGTTTTGTGCCCATAGGTGCTCATTCTTGGGCAGTGTTTGAGCCTGTATGTTTCTGCCATAAGCACAAGCAGGAAAGGAGGCAAGAGGTATGTTTTGGGATGGCAGAAGGAACCTGAAAAACTGGATGGTTTTAATTCATGAAGGTCATTTTGGAACAGGCACTACAGGACCTATCACAGTTCTCAAAAACCCAGAAGTTTGCCAGAAAAATGATATAGAAATTAAGACAGAGAAAGAGAAGGACTTTGGCAAGTGGCTTAGGTCTTTTCCATGAATGGAAATTTTGCCATTGATTTTACTGGGGACAGTGAAGGTGTTAGCATAGAAAGGGGAAGTGCACTGGATGGGGATTTGGGTAAGAACATGCTTGACTAGTGTAATTTGAATATCTGTCATGTTGAATCACTCATAATCTTCACAGAAAAAAACTCAATTTGAAACGAGATTTTCTTATGCTTTCATCATGACAGCAGTTCATACTTGCAACAGGGAGAGAAGGATTTTTTTGATGATGGTTATTTTAAGTTTCCACAGCACTCAGTGGGCTGGAGTCTTCTTTGTGCCTTTCCAGTTTTACTGCGGTGTAACTCCATTGACTCTCTGAGAGCAGTGGGAGCTGTCAAGCTGAAGTGTTATGGCAGTGAACTGAGAGAAGCAAAATATGATTGCCACCCCAGTGCAAACAGAAAAATTGGTGACCATAACTTGTTCTGTTCTTAGCTAATTTAGCTGCGTGATTAAAAAGTTTCTTTTTGCTGTCGACTGATGATGTAAGACCATAAATAGTCCAAATCTGAAGTGTGTTTGTTTCATTTTGGCAGAGACAGAGCTGGCCAATATTTTATCTTGCCTGTGGGACTAGTGAAAGGTCAATAAACTCTTCTACAAAAGTGCTTCAGGACTTTGCATGAGAACAACATTTAGCATCCAGTTTTTGCAGTATCATCCACAGAAACCAGCCTGCCATCTCTGGTCCTGATCTCTTTTTTTACTGCTTTCACAGCCTGTGGTTTTGCTATTGCCTCTCCAACTCTTTCAAGCACAGTGCAAAACTCAAGCAGCTCTTTATAACAAGTGCATTTCCTTAATTGGCCCTCACCATTTGCTGTTGAGTAATTCTAGAAAACATCTTTTGGAACAGCCTTTATTGTAGGTCAAAGAATATTTGGGAATTCATTCTTCAGTATGTCTATTTTTTTTCTTAATTATTCATTTAACTGGATTTTGCTTGTTATTTCATACTTCATGTTTTTTTCCAACTTTAACATAGGATTTTTTTTCGACAACCTTCCTTTTACTTTATAAAAAGCCTCATTTTACATGTCTTAACAACAATAATGCCTAATACCCTTTTATCTGTTTTGATATGAGCAAGACTGAATGCAGTGGCACTCAGTTTGTTCCTTAATTATAGGATTCTCAGTGGTTTCTAAACATTTTCTAAACCACATTTTATCAAACCTCAAAGTAGTGATTACTTCTACTACTTCTGTTTCTTTTCTTGTTTGATTTCAATGTATTAGTAAATTTTCAGATTGTATCTGTGTTCTAGGAAAGTGTAAGAAATTACTATAGAAATCATGCCAATGTGATACATCTCATGACTTCATAAAAGGCTTTGGTTTTGTTGTACAAAATGTTGTAAAAATAGATTCTTTTCTGTCATAGTCAATCTTGATTCTAAAATTCTCATTTTCTGCTAAAACCTGATAAATATTTTCCCTGTAAAGCCATGGTGTTGAAAATGACAGAAAGGAATGAACCTCAGGAGCAGGGATAATCTGTTTTCTTTTGGTTGGGTGACATAGTTGCACTTCGTGTGCATCAAGAACATAATTATCTTAACAATATATGGATACGAGATATATTTTAAAGATACATACTTCCTAAATTTTGTGTTCTGTGGTAAAGGCTGAACCTGTGAATTATTTCAAAACTTCCATGTTTGAAAAAATATAAGATTCTAATTTAGCAGCAGAACCAATAAACAGTGGAGTCAAGTTAGCAACCCTATTGGCAACTCCGTATCTACTTCGATGTGGGAATTATTCCTGGATTTGTATGACTGAGGGACAAGTTGGAAAGAAACTCCAAGAACCAGCAAGTCCAGGATTTCCAATAGAGATTTAATGCACTTAATAATTTTCTCCTTACAGTCTTGCTTCAAAAATATCACAGTTGTGTGTTTGTCTTTTTCCTTGCTAGAACGAACAAGAATTGGCATTTACCTTTTAATTGCATGTGAGCTCTATGCCAAGCTGCCTGTACAAAGTAGCCCTGCATGTGCTGCACTCCAAGACACTGGGAGATTTTCCAGCTCCCAGGTGCAGCTGGAGCAGCACATATTCCCCATTCACCATATTCAGCCTCTGGGCCAAGATGGGACTCGAACAAAAGCCACATCTTCCCACAGTGCTTTTTTCATCTGGAAGGAAAATAGGGTCTGTGGGTAGAAAGGAGTTGGAGCACATTTCTGCCACATCTTGATCTGAATAAGGAAGGGCTTGGGTGTGCTAACCCCAGAGGTCTGTATATGGTCTGGGCTCTGGGGGCTGACCAGAATGCGAGTAGAGTAGGAAGTATGTATAGTCTAATGTGAATTGAGAGTTTACACCTGACTGCCAGGGCCACTTTCAGAGGGTCATGATGACGCATCCGCTTTCAGTGAAATTATTCTCTGGCAAAAAAATCACTTGTGCTTTTGGTATAGATGTGCATAAACTTTGAAAAATGTGCTTAACTCTGAAAATCCACTGTTTCCTGGTAAATGTTTTCACACAAGGTATTGGGGCAGGCACCTCCTCACAGCCGTTTGTTCTAGCAGAGAGTGGAGGCTGGAAACAGAGTTGTTCCTCTGCTGCACAATGCAGTATTGCCTGAAACCCTGAGCTACCACAGCACAGCTCCTTGGCATCTGGGGATACTAATTTGGATCAAATCAAGGAAGCTTTGTGAATGTGTTTGCTTGGTGCTGAGCCAAGCCGAGCTACTTGGCCTTCCAACTTAAGCTCTATCACTTATTGCTTCTGTGGGCAGTGTCTGCACCCCACTGTCAAGACACAACAACCTTTCCTTTGGTTACGTATAACCCCACCTGTGTTTGGTGTGGTCTCACTATATTTCTCCCACCTCCATCTGACCATACAACCTTCACAAAACTTTCCAGCTGGTAGGAAAACCACCTAAACCAAGACTCATGTGAATGCATGAAATCACGTATAAGGCAGGTATTTACTGCTGCGCAATTCACCTGGAGTGATGTATGCAACTTTAGAGTGCAGTTAATCTCATCTTAAGTGAGATGTTGAAAATCAGACCTGAAAGTGGCTAGAACGAGCAGTTCAAAAGGAGGCATCACCTTTATAGGCATCTAGCATTTAATAAAGTTAATTCCACTTGACAATACCTGTGCAGAGATGCTCATAAGCCTACTTGTTGAGCTTGAAAATGCAACATCAGGAATGGTGGCACTGTAGAAATGCTGTTGCTGATGGAGAGAAGGAATGGAAACGTTTACAGATATCTTGGTGGTTTTGCAGTGATTCTGTTTACTGAGAAAGGATCAGATACCAAATGTGTTTAAT
Source organism: Dryoscopus gambensis (assembly GCA_013389985.1). Classification (NCBI taxonomy): domain Eukaryota; kingdom Metazoa; phylum Chordata; class Aves; order Passeriformes; family Malaconotidae; genus Dryoscopus; species Dryoscopus gambensis. The sequence continues at coordinate 30,838 of WEIT01016662.1, forward strand.
ATAGTGAGCACATCTCACACAGCTTTATTCATTTCCTCTGATTCAGACAAAATTAACTTTTCACCATGCCAGCCATTCAGTATGCTTCATTTCCCAAGACTTTACTCATACCACCACTCTCTGTAATTCCCTCATGTCTGTCATAAGTAACTCCTACCTGACTGATCATGAGCAATGAGCAATACCTTCTAATATGCCTACATTATTCCCAGTATGATTTTATTCCCCAACTGCCCAAGCTTACCTTTCATGATCTCCGGCTCTAAACTTTCTCTGTGATTCTGCGGGCAATGAATTTTATTTCTAAGCTGTCAGATGTGAACTTACCCTTAGAACCAGGAGGTCTGACTAGCTTGCTACAGTGTTTATACAGCAAAGTCTTGAAAATCTCCAAGGATGAAGGCTGAACATCCCCCCTGGTTAATCTGTGATGCGACTTGACCTGTCCTCATGATGAAAGAGTTTCTCCTTATGTTTAGTCTCAAATTCTTCTGTTTCTATTTCAGTCCACTGTCACCCAGTTTGGCATTATTTCCAAATTTGACAAGAGTACACTATGTCACCTGCTCCAGGTCATTGATGAAGATGCTAATCCTGCTGCAGACTGAGCCCTAAGCAAGATCATGTAACTGGAGTGTTATACCTTGGTTTGATCCACCTATCCAAACCATGACATCCCAACCTGGAAGCAAGATACAAGAACCTGGGTATTTCAGGAAATACATTGAAATTCTTTCTGAAAATGAGACTAATCACTGCTCTTCTTTCATTTAGAAATCTAGTCATTTTATTTTAGAAAGCAATTAAATTGGTCAGCACTGATTTAGCCTTTGTAAACACATGCTGAGTATTCCCAGCCACATGATTCTACTTAAAGTGTTCAGAAAGGTGCTCCAACAGCGCTTACTTCATGGTTTTCCCGGGGACTGTATGTGACACTGTTCAATATTTAATTCTCTGGATATTTATCTTGGCCTTTTACTGAAAGTGGATGCAACATTTTCCTTCTCACAGTGGTCAGGCACAGCCCCTCACCTCCCTAGCCTTTCAAAGATGGCAGATTACCAAGCAGGTATTGTCTTCAGGAAGCAGGGACAGAAACAAAATTGGTCTTGATTTGTTGTGGTGGCTTGAACTTGCACAAGTACAGTCCACTTGCAGACACTTTGCTCTTTGTGTAGCCTTCATCCCACATATTCCAACTGTGTTTGACAGCTCACAGCCAGCTGACATCCATGCATTACTCTCTCACTCTTCATTAGCTTGAATGTATTATTTATAGGGTACAAGGTCATCTTTCATTTGTCTTATTAGTATTTGGGCTTAGTGATTGGCATATTGGGACATTTTCGACTTAAGTATTAACTTTGTCTCTTTTCCTTAGCCACAATGTGATATCAAGAGGAGGGGGGAAAACCAACAAAAATGGATTGGATAAATAAAAGACTCTTCATTATTATACACATTAACATAGAAAAAGATTTATTTGTTTGCAGAACAACTACTGCTTATGTGAAACATCCTGTTTATAAACCAATCATTAGAGTCTCTACTATAGCCCATTAATTGATAAGATAATGACCACCATTCAAAAAATCAGCCTCTCTGATTCAGAATCAAATGTATTAATCAGGTGTTTAAAACAGGTATCTATGAGGTCTGCCAACTCACAACCTTCTTTCATCAATCACCTTTGCTGGATATATTTGGTAACGCTATTGTCATCAAATACTGATGCGCTAAATTCTGGTGATAGAAAATCCATCGTGTCAGTCATTAAATTGTTTCACTGAGAACTATTGTCATTTGAAGATTAACACTTTATTTCTTACCCCAAATTTGTCTAGTTTCAAATTTCAGATAACTGATTATTATATACCTTTATCTACTAACAGTATTCCTTTGTTCTTTTAAGTCTTTTCTGTATCCTGTGTGTAGGCTGTGATCAAGTGATAGTGTAGTCTCTGTTTTGAGAAATTAAATAAATTAGGTGCCTTTACTTTTTTTATACTTTAATGTGGCTTTTTTTTATTATTATTTTGTGTGGATCAGTTCCATCTTCTGTCTTTTTTTCTTTTTTTAAAAAAATCTTTCAAGTTTTTCTGCCTCTCTTTACAAAGTATAAGGCTTAGCAAAGGTTTCCAGGAAAGGTCTCATTAATTCTGTGTGTCATAATAATAATCTCTCTTCACTCTACCCCTGTTCTCTTTCCTGGGTTTT
>WEIT01016664.1:0-12587 GCA_013389985.1 Dryoscopus gambensis
CAGAAATCGCACCACAACATATTACAGTTGAAAAACTACACTACATTTTTCTCCAGCAAGTGGAGCTTTTGGGAAATAATTAAACTTTTGGCATCTTATAAAATAGTACCTTAGGGTTTCAAACATCAGTCTTGCAGAGTTTTAGGTATATCTAACTTTTTCTGTATGTAGTCATCCTGTTGAGTGGGTTAGATAACTTCAAAGAGGTTAAGAAGACCAGTGGTTCACAATGAGAATAAAGGAATTCTTAGTTCACATGTACCTTTTTCCTTTTTTTAAAAAATTTGAATATATGACTCTTGGAAAAGGAACAGAAAGCATGTAAGTTAAGCCCATCACTTTCGAGCAGTCAGGAATAAAAATGTATTGATACAAAACACCATGAGCTTATAAAACAAAGAAACAGAAACACATCTGGTATTCACCAGGCCTGTTGGCATGTGCCAGTGAATTTGCAATCAGGCATGGAAACAGCCAAGCTCATGAAGCCTACATTTTTAGAACTACAGCAGTTGTCCTATAAATTATTCTACATCTAGGTCTACATAAATAGCAAAGACAGATGCACAATGCTAGTGCCAGTTCTACAAAACATTATTCCAGTCAGCAAGATGCTGCAATAAATAGGTTAATCATTTTTAATGTCTTTGATATTCATCATAGCAACATTAATCAAGATGAATTAATTTGGAATTAATGTGACTTCACTATGAATTTCCAGTCGTATTTACTTGTAAATTCAGTTTTTGAGGACAGATTCATTCTCTTTCACTCTCAAAAACAGCTTTGCTTTCTACACTATTCCACATGAGCTATGGACTTCCATACTAGTGTTGATACTGATGCTTGGTGGTTTTTTCCCCCTTAGCATTTTTCGTTTTTATTGATATCTGCCAGAATAATGGTCCGTCCAGTGCTTCTCCTTTGAGATTTTTTCCCAGCTAACAATTCTGGTAAAAATATTTTGACCCAATTTACTAGTCCACTGTTGAAAAGTCACATAACTGATTTTGCCTGGAGAAAAATATTAGTTTTTTAAATGTCTCAAATACTACCAGATAAATAAAGCTCCTCATACATAATATGGAGGTAACTAGAAAAACTCTTTCATTTGAACTGACAGTTGTGTCTAAATATGAAATACACTTTCCTGAGTTTCATTAGTCATATTTGTAATGAAATTAAATCATTAGAACATGGGAATTAACCACATCAAAAATAAAAGTGCTTTCAGAGCTAGAATATAAAGTAGAAAATAGCTCAATGCCTTCTTAAGTACTGTTTATATTGACAAATGCAACTACCGGTCTAGTACAGAAGAAAGAAAATTACATTAAGAAATCAAAAATCAAAGCCCAAAACTCTTAAGTTCCAGTTCAAATTAAATATTATTTGTGGCTCTGGATCAGTGTTCATTATCCAGAATCTGGATCAATGTCCATGTATCCTTAACATAATACTAGGTTTAACAAAAACTTCCAATACATTATTTTAAAAATAATTTTTAGTTAGAGCATTTCAGAATCCTGCCACCGTGGGTTCTTTTCAGAGGTTTCCAAATCTCACTCACAATGATTGTTTTAGCGGCAGACACCAGGTGTTACTGTATATATGTATATATACATATATATATACGTGTGTGTGTGTGTGTAGCTGCGTGTACGTTTTAAATTGTTTTCTTATCACATTTACCAATTCATAAGTTTGAGTAACAGTTTTGTTTTCTAATTGCAGTATTGTAGCATATAGATGTACGTGAAAAGGAGGCCTGAAGTTTTGTCCCAGGTTTTGCAATTTGGTCCACTGAAGCCAAAAGTTCCATTTCAAATTGTCCTTAAAGAAGAAAAATTAATTGTGGCAAAATATTAATACATTTCTTGTAATAAAAATGTAGTAAAAACTTCAAAATGAGGTTAAAGGATTGCTCACGGACTGTGTATGTTGTATACCTGTAAAACACATATTGATTTCTAGTATTCTCATTGCCTTCCTCTAAAACCAGTTAAACATTAGGTAACTAAAATAAAAATTTGCATTAAATTCTAAATGAACAAACATAGAATTAAAGAAAAAAGTTTCTCTAATCAATCGTGTCTCTTGGAGTAACTAAAATTCTTTTGATTTATGTCAAGTTGTTACCTAGAGGGAATATCAAACCTTATTAACGGTAGAATTGAAAATAAAGAACAAGAAAGCTACAATAACACCTTGTAGAATTCACACTATTTTCTTATCTCCTGAATACATTATCCTCTTTCTTCACTTGTTTTTGTTAACTCACAAGTACCATAGAAGCAATAACTGAAATGGAAGCAAGGTAGGGACGTCTGAGGAGGTACATCAAAACTGAAAATGCAAATACCATCACCTTTGGGCTGTAGCATTTTATTCAGTTCCACAATCACACCTTTACAGTTCTGACCAAAGACAGAGGCCAAGACTGCGGTCGCCAGAAAGCCAGAATATATTGAAGAAGCACACAGAGGCCCAGTGAGATTAGAAGAGTGGGAAGCAAAAAGCAGAGGAGAATGCATTTTCCAAGAGTTATCTGCAATTTCATGCAGAATATATCAATATGAATACATTGTATGAACAAGTAGAAAACATTCACTGAGTTCACTGTTCAGTGTTCAAGCATTGTCTAATTCATAGATGAGTATGACCAGAGACATCTCATTTGGCAGAACCAGGTCAGGTGATCTATCAAACAGCACATTCTAATGACTACACCAAAGTTTTGCACATCTGTGAAGGTGCTGCTGAAAGCAGAACAGTGTTAAATATCCCAAGGAATACTAACTGATTCCTTTCTAGATATTTTAATGTGTTATGAAATGAATTCATAAGCTAAAGAAAATCCTTCTATCGTAGGGGTTTTTTAAAAAGTCTAAAAGGAAAGGAAAAAACCCAAACAAAAACCCCCAAACAACCATCGCCTTTCCAGTAATCAAACAGTATTTTTTTTCTATTTGTACAGTAGATGCAAGAACCATCGATTACTTATCAAAGAACGGGCTAATTTGTTGAGAACTGTGAAGAAAATCATTACAGGGCTTGAAGTATTAGGAGAGTCCCCTTGAAAAGTACCATTTAAAAACAGAGCAGTTCAAGTGAGGTTTTATAGATTTTCAGTTTATCTGATAGTTTGAGCAATAGGGTTTGAAAAGTCACTGCTATCACATGGAATACTATTTAATTTTATAAAACTACAACTAACATGTGCTGCTCATTTCATGTTGCCCTTACATCTGCCTCCTAGATTTTTAACTGCTCTTTGTTATTTCTTGAACTCTGGTTTATGATGCCATATAAAGTCTTCATTATTAATCTATGGGGAATTATAGGACATACCTACTGTTAGGAGATATCTAGAGAATAAGCACTTCAAAACTGAATGGTTAAAGATACAATATGAATTGCCACTCACTACACAGATAAAAAACTAAGAAGAAATTTCACAGTTTTGTCATTTAACTTCTATTAAAACTGCTGTCAGCAAAGTTTTATCATACACATCTATATTCCACATATAAGTACAACTATATGCTTTTATTAAATTTAAATTTTATTTCTCATCCAAGTTTTAAGAATGTTTCTTTAAAGAACCCCAAACAAAGAAAAGAACAATAACAAAAACCCCCAAAACCACCAACACCCCTCCATTAAGAAAAGAAACCAAACAAAAATAAAACTAAAATGAACATAAAACCCCGCTTCTGATATTTTTCAATTGACATGTATGTATTTGTGTGTATTTCTTAAAAAAGAAATACGTAGCTCTGGCTTAGCAGAAGAACATGTGGTAAGTAATTAGAAGGATGAATTTACACTGTGAAATGAGCAAAATGGATTGGTGTTTGCAATGTCACATAAAGGAGAGGCTGAATTTTGATCCCTTTGACAGTCAAGACTCACTGTCTTTTGCTTAATAGTACCCAGCTTCACTTTCTTCCTGCCTCAAGAGAGAGAGAAAATAAATAAAAAGGAGAGGAGAGAAAAAATAAGGAAAATATATGAAAATGTTTATTTTCACTTGTTTAATTTATATTCTGCTCCAGTTACCAGCACAGCTACTTTCTGCTTCAGAATCTCGAAAACAAGAGGGAATTTTTCCCAAAAAAGAGGGCCACAGGCAGAAAACAACAGCTCTAGCCATTGATATATTTGAGTGAGTGGCCTGGGTTATGGTGTTCATGTTGAACTAAAGCATAGTTCAGTAATAATGCAATTGACAATGTGCTTGTTTCACAAATCTGTCATAGAACAGGAATATTTTCTTTCTCAGAACCCAGGCTTCCTAAATCTCAGACCTCCGCTGTGATAAATGAACATGTACTGTATCTGAGACACAGATTTGCTCTTACACCAGAAAAAAACCCCAAAACAAAACGCAAAAAACCCCTAACAGTTTTGGGTCCCTCAGTTTGGGAATTTCTCATGTTGTGCTTCAGTTCCTCATATATCAATGAACTAGCAGAACAATCTCAAACTATCAACATCTAAATCTCTCAAAAATACCTAAGGCTGGAGCAAGTATTTTGTAACCATGACTGAGCACTTCACTGCTAGACAACTCAACAGTGAATTGGCTTAGGCTGTGTAAGCCAGAGTAAATCATAGAACTGTTTTGATTTATAATATGGGGACAACCACATAGACTGCTCATAAAGGCACCTTTGTTTCTTTTCCTGACTTCATCTGAACTTCTTGGCTGCTCAAAGTCACAGTCTAAACAACTGACCTCAATTTTCAAAAAGAAATTTAATAAATAAGTAAAAAAAAATATAAATCCCTTAAAACAACAATGAAATTACAAACGAACAAAAAATTCACCAATCACAAACAAGAAACTCACCAACCTATGCAAAATGTATTAAGCAGAAAACTGTTCATAGTAAAAGTGTCCAATTTTCATGCTGTAATATTTGAGGATGGCATGAGCTTGAAAGAGAAGGCAATGTTCTTCCTTTATCTGAGTTTCATGATGTAAAGAAAAAACCCCATAGATCTAAACATGATGTTCCTTTAGATAGACTGTCTTTGCTAAATTCTCTCATGCTAAAGATCATTAGAGAATTTTATGCGCATAGAGAAAGTAAGATTTCCAATAGAAATAATTAGAGTCTGATGCAGCCATTGTTTTGGTCTGCTAGTTTGTAGACTATATTTTGTACCTCAAAGTCAATAGCAGGTACAATTGGTTTTCAGTGGAATAAGAAAGGCCATCCCCTCAGGTACTGCATTTCTGATGATCCATGAAAAAGGTTTGTAATGAGCTGGCAATTGACATTGATTATCATTTAAAGGTAGTGAAAATTTACAAAATGTGCTGCAAAGTTTTCACTGTTAAGTGACACCCGAAACAGAGAGGAGCAGAATTTGTGCTTCCCTGAAAGAGAGGTATGAATTTCAGACAACACACATCCCTATTACTTTCTGTCCAGAGGCAGTGATGCTGTGTGAAAATTTGGGAAAGGAAAAGCTTTTTGTTCCTTCTTGTTTTAGAAGTATGGTGAAATCACTACCTTGTATTCAGTGGCTGAGACATCAGGTTAGAAATTCACAGGTAGACAGCAGTATTTCTGTGCTACATGTTGGCAGGATGCTGACAACTGATTGCATTCTTCATTCTCAGTCACTCAGTCGTGTCTCTGTTGGAGTAGCCCACACCTCACTGTCACCACGTTCACTGACCCTGCAGATTACGGACATTCTAAATACAGACTGACACCTGTTGTTTTCAGGATGCTTGATGGTAAAAATTGATGAAAAGTTGTTTGGGGGAGATCAGACTTACTTTTTGCAGTTTGAAGTTGAGCAGCTTCAGCAGCCTGAACGGAAAGGTTACAGAAAAGTGCCATCACTTCTCTTTTCTGGAATTACAGAAAAGTGCCATCACTTCTCTTGCCCTATTAGCTGCTCTGCAGTTCCTCGTGTCAGTAGTACAGTGGAGAGCTGTGATCGTTTCTCCTTCATCCAGCTTTTACTCTGTATCAACTTCCAGCCCTGGAAAGAGGAGCTAAAGGAGAGAGCAGTTCAGCTGCCTAAATTAGCATTTTCAAAAGCAGCATGACTTAAAAGCCATGAAATTCTCCATGCTCTGTATTTGAGATTCAAAACAAGAATTAGAAATAATAGGGAATATGGTGGGGTGGTGGGGCACCACAGCTGAATCTCGTGAGGTAGGAAAGTACAAGTAGATCCTAATAAGTGATAAAACTAGCTCATTTTGGAAAACAACACTCCTTCTGCATGCTGTTACTATATTAAAATTGCATGTTAAGCTACAGTATCTAACTATGTTTTTCTAGCTGATTGAGTATTCTTCTTCTTGGATCACCCAAAAAAAAGTTGCCCTGGAAGCACCTCTACAGAAGGCGATTTCACTGATAGGGGAAGTTACTTTGCATACACAGTAGTGTATCACGGTTGTGTCCAGTGAATTACTGTCTCTCACTTGAAGGGTGGAGAGGGTGAGAGGTAACAAGGTTGAGCAGAGGAAACAATAACTTAAAATGCTGTACATTTTAAATAAAATAGGATACCACAGAGAAACTGTGCATTCTATCAGCAGAAGCATCAACAGGGCAAAAAGTTAACAAGATATACCAAGTAGGACCAGTAGAATGTTGTATTTTTAAGTCTCTCATTTTTCCCCTGTGCTGATCTTTTTCACTCTTGCATTGAATCATGACGAGAACTATAAAACATGCAGGAGAAGAGCTCCTATTCACTGAGCCCTGAAGTATTTTGTTTCACATTTGTTTCACTTGGTCTTCTGTTTGTATTCTTTTGTTTTCACAAGTGTAAAAGATGTTTGAGCTTAGTCACCAATAACCCCTTTACAAATGGTTACAAAAATAACAATACAGTAAACTGTATTCCTGGTTCAATACCTCCTATTGTTTGTTGTCAAGTTTGTGCTTCAGAAATAGGACGTTAATGATGTTGCTTACAATTAGGATGTCAGGGCAAAACACTCATGCACACAGAGCAAGTATTGTGTATGAAATAGCCTAACATTTTCTCTTATTTTTCCTTTTTTTTAAATCAGTGAAACATCAGAACTTCTATGCAATCCCTCTCTGAGTGTAGAGAGCGAAGTCATGTATTTTAATGATTTAGGCCCTTAACCATATGTGTAAGGCACTTAACTAAATCAAAGAGGTTTCACTGAGAAATTATTTCTAGAAAGAAAAAGTGTGTCTGTCATTATTATTTCATTACTTATAGAAGCCATTACAATTTCAATTTTTACACATTTCAGTGATGATTTTCAACTGAAAGATCAATTCCAAGCATTTTGCTGTTTACTCCAGCTGCCAGCACTGTTTTTGTGCTCCTCCCTGCAGCAGCCAAGCCCTCAGAGAGGTGGGGGCAGCCTGGCCCCCCTCTGCAATCACCACCTTCAGCTCCTTTGACTGAAACACAGGTCAGCTCACGTATTGATTACAGGGCAAGTTTTTGTGCTAAACTGAATCCCGCAGGAGTATAATCAGCGATGCTCAAACCACCTTTACATGGTATTGAGAGTCCTCTCAGGTTAATAAAGCAGAAGAATGGACAGTTTCTGGGTCCAGCAGGCTGAAATTTCAGGCACCTGCACGGGCTGCGGGATTATGACCGTTTTAGGTACTCATGTAAGTGGATTTGTAGGTGCCTCAAGGAGCTTTTCTAACATCTATGAACACGAACACAGGATTTCGTGGTGCATCATTATAGCGTGTTTCATTTATCTAATATTTCAGTTGTAAAATGAATGACAGAAAATTTTTATTTTAGTTTTCCAAAGGAATATAATTCAGAATTAGGAATTGGAAATATTAGACATGAAATACAATAAAGTACTGCTACAGAGTGAACATCCAACAGTTTCAAAATGTAGATCTAAACCAACCTAAATTCTGTCTCTGTATTGATTAGGTTTAAATTCAATTTTAAAAATAAAAGTAACTATATAATATCCTGTATTAGAAGATACTTTTCAATTATAAAATTTTCTTCTACTGGGCCTTTATTATGAACTTTTTATCAAACCTCCCTTCAAGATGTACTACTACTTGTTTGGCTGCAGTGGCTTCTCAGTCCTCCTGTATTTGCAATCATCAAGTGAAATGTAATAATAATAAAAACAGCTCCAGACCATAAGTTCAAGCTGATGGAAAGTTTTCTTCTTTTTTGTCTTTGATGATGTGACAATATGAATAAAACCTAAATTCAACTGAACCCCCTAAAGCAGATTTCTTAGATATATGCAAGTATCTGAGCCCTTCATAGTACTCAAGACTATTGATTCTTTTCTCATACCATCTGAAGAGGGGCACATTAATGAAGTTCTAAAATCCCAGTATTGTAAACTACCCTCACTAACATTAGGTCAAACTCTAAAGACACATTTTTTAATTGCCAGACTATTCCATTATTTTCTCAATTAAAATATGATATGAAATGCTTTACACCTATTGCATCTTTTCTATTAATAAACTGAACTTACATTTTTAATGATATTTTAATGATATAGAATGTTACATGAATAAAATATGTGGAAATCCTGTGATGTGTGGAGATGTGGAATATTTCCTTAGTTCATAGGAAAACTCTGGAGTAAAAGGAAAATAATTTCACGGGTGCATAATGTTCAAAAGAGATGATGTTATACTGCAAGATTGGCTTTATGCTGTAATAAAATCTCTATCACACGTATGGAGGAGTTCTATATATTGCCTTGCCAGAAGTTACATTTTGCTGAGAAAATTAGGAAAACGATAAGTAGAGGTCAAAACCACTTAGACTTGCACACAGCTGTTTGGAGAAGGAGTGGTAGGACTGGTTATTTCAAATGGTTTTTAACCTTTTCCAGTGCCAAAAAAAACTCTACTGTTTTTAATGATACACTGTTTGAAGTATATATATCAGAATTTGTGGAGACTTTAGGTACAACGTATCAGTGTGGCTATATACAAGTTCACACAACACCCATCCACACAAGATCTTTACTTTCTGCCTGGAGATATTTTTTTTTTTTTAAAACCACAGTTTCTTTAATGATGTTTACATAAAGGCCAGGAGTACTAATTAAAAATATATTAAGATTAAAAACAGGAGGAACACTGTTACTGAAAAACAAAACAAAACAAAACAACATGTAAAAAAAACCCAAAAAATCAGTTAACTTTGAGGTGACTTGATACTACAGGGACAAAGGATAAAAATGTAGTGATATGGCATTCAAAGTTCAGCACTTGAAGATACTACAGCTAAAGTGTTGTTCTGAGATGATGAATTGGAAGTGAAAGAGCCAGAAATAAAGAAAAAACATGAGGATAACAGTTAATCAGTAGCTGAATGTTAAGCTTCATGGAGAAGGTAAATGGAATCCTAGGACATACTGTGCATTTTCTAGTGAGATGTTTTCACCAAAGGAAGTAAGCTGATAATTACATTGTATAGAGAATTGATAGGAGTTTTTATGTAATACCGTATTCAACTTACGTATATATATTTACATACACAAGCATATAATATATGCATATATTTAAGAAAAAGGAAATAATCAAGAAAATGCAAAGACTCCTAAATATAGTCCTTGGAGAGTTGCCCATTTAAAACATTGCTCATTTTATGTTAACCTTGCAAAATAAAGACAGAAGAGGACTGGACTTTTCTGTATAAATGTCCAGGGGAAAAAAATCTTTCATAATTCAATAACAAATGTACAAAATCTCTTTACTATAAACTCTTTTTAAATGCAGTTTTTTAGTAAACTAGTCATTAGAGTCAGAAAATAGTGACATGATGGCATTTTATAAATAGATCTACGAGCCAGATATTCTCTTTACATTAAAAAAGACATAGTCTCTCTTTACATAACGGAAAAGACAAAACCTTTTGCAATAAAATGATAATAAAGTATTTTGCAGAAATTGAATTCAAGATCTTTTCCTTCTGGAGAGAATAAATTTTACTACAGCTGTTTTCATCTATGTAATCGTAACCTTTTTTGTCCTTAGTTTCCGACAATATAAAAAGAAATTGTAAACAATATCTGGAAGAATATGGGATAACGGTGTAGTAGCTACATAATGTTTTCAACACTCTCCCCTCCATACTGCTCTCTGGCCATTTAGGAAGATTAGAAGGTAAAAGGAAGCCTTGGATTACTCTTCCTCAATGCTTAGGTGCTGCTAATGAAGGATGAATCTCAAATGTTCGAATAACTTTTTTCCATTTTGTGATTCCACTATGAACATTTTAACCACTTTATACCTCAGAATTTATCAGACATCTGTAGTAAAAGGTGTTACAATAATGGAAGTATTTAATTAGTGCAGATGTATTATTTAAGTATTTCAAATGACAAAAATAATGTTTTGTTATTGGTCACAGAGAGCTTCCTAACTTTTTCTAGCATACTATAATTTAGAATAATAGTCTCTTGAAAGCTTGAGACAGCCTCTGGTAGTTGTATAAAAAGCTGTTAGCAATCACTATCTACTTCTCGAAAAAAGTAAACAAATCCAAAGCAGATGAGCTCATACAGGTATATGTAGGAATGTGGCCACTAATAAATCCATCCACGTCTATCTTTGAAAAACTAATTATTCTGCCTAAAAAAAGCCAATCAGAACTCAGAGCAGACAATATTCAGATCCTTTTCCTGTTCTACGGCATCACTCTTTGTAATCACAGTTACTTTAGGACATTCTCATTCTGCAATGTCACTTTACTACACATATTCCAACCTTTTAAACTCAGGTTTGTCTTCACACAGTCTAAGAAATATAACATTTGATCTCGATTAGCTGAACCAGAACAAGCAACAATCAAGTTCCTTTCTATATGGACATGAGATGCTTAGATATGTTCATATTTAAACATGCACTGCCACCTGTGGTCCAGGCAAGAGTTTTGAACTTACTGTGCATTTCAAGATGCAGTAATGTTACTCCATTCCAGTGAATTTAAAAAATAAAAATGATTAAAATTGGAGTATTAGAGGAAATGCAGTTCACATTTTATTTGATACTCCAAGGTTTTGTTTAGAAAGTAGTACTTTGATTCTTATAAACAAAAAGCAAGCAACCTCCAAATCCACTGAAATTATGTCTTTTGTAGTTAGAATTTTTATGTAAGCAAGCAAGGACTAGGTATTGCACACAGAGCCTTGTCAGAATAACATCTTCACAAAGAAATTTTTTTGTAACACTTCCTTCATGAATTCTTCATGTGTTTACAACTGAAAGTAATCTTTGAGTAGAAATGGCTTCGTTAAATGATGCAGCATAACCAGGTGCTGCTCATTTTCAATGCACAAAATCCTCAATTGTTCACACTTGCATATTTAAATCCAGAATGAAAGCAAATAGCCCAGACCAAGCAATGTGGCAGAATAGCTGAAGAGAGTGCAAGAAATAAAAAATATCTCACTGCTAGTTCCTGAGAGCTACATCACCTTACCTCAAGCTTACACTCATCCATCTTCTGCCACCCAAATCTTCTCTAACTCTTTAGTGAGCCTGAAATTTGGCTAAACAGATGAGGCACCTCCAACAGTTCTACACTTTCTAAGTAAGACTCACTGTACCTCACAGCTGTCAGGGCTCTACCTGCATTAACAGACCCTGCAACCTCTTCTTTCTCTGGGTCTTAGTCTGATATGGTGCAGCTGTGAGACCTGGGAGGATGCTTCCATCAAAAGAACTATAGAAGCCTTGTCTACACTCTTCCATACTGTCCTGTCTGGGAGCTGCATTAAACTCAGGCCTTTGCCTTTGACCCTTTTGGAGGCTCATCCTTACCTGTGGCAGCTGTGTTTGCCCTCAGCCTTGTGCCGATCTCAGATTTTCTCTATCACTGCACATTTGTCCACTGAGCACTGAGGTGTTGGCTGATCTCCAGACCTGCCCTGCCCTTCTTGTCAGGTACACAGGGTTGCACTCCTCACCTGGGAGGGCACTGCTCCTGTCTCTCCTGTCTCTCATCCTTGGCTTCCACCTCAATTTCCTTCCCAGAGCAGCCACTTTTGCTGCTCCCTGGCAAGAGCCTCTTGCGTCATAATTTTGAGAGGCAAAAAGGAGACCTACAGACAGCTGCAAGGTAAAGCTATGAAAACAATTGCTATTCTTGCCTGAGTTTTTGGGCAGTAAGCGTAAAATAACAGTTTTGTATCTTAAAATCTAGTGTATACAGACAGCTACATTTTTATGACTTAAGGCTAATAACTGACATTTTGAAAGTGAAATTGTCACACTTGAGTTTTAGGCCAAAAAAATTTTAATGTGCCCAACTGTTTTAGGAAATTAATTAAAACCAATTGCATTAAAATAAAAACCTTAGAACATAAAAACTTACATTCCTGAGGTAGATATCTGTCAAGACTTTCAGGTATATGGGGTTTTTTACCATCTTTTAGAAAATGAACAATGAAAAGATGACTGGTTTATGCTCTCAGGCCACGTTAGGTGGCAGTAATCTGGAACACTAAACACCCCCAAGAATGGTTATTTAAATGTTATATCTCTGTAAATATGTTCAGACTTCCTGCATCAAGGGGCTAAACTAACAAGGTGAAGTGTTACATTTCCCTG
>WEIT01016669.1:1809-12703 GCA_013389985.1 Dryoscopus gambensis
AAGTGGAAGGACTTTAACAGAGATAGCCTAATAAAGTTTCTTTCTTTTACCTGCCTAACTAATTCCTCTAGCTTTACAGAAACTTACATAAACTTGAGACATCTATTAATGTGCCAGATTTGATTGAAATTGGCCAAAGATCCAGAAAGCATTCTGGGGAACAGACAGATGTTTACTCTAGGGAACATGCTATTATTGCATAACACATATTGTATAACTAAGTGGTATGGTAATTATTTAAAGAATGGTTCTTTTCTACTAACTCCCAATGGTAAAGGTTTGAGTGTTTTGACTGACCAGGAATATTTCTTTCCTGGACACATTCACAAGGCTTTGGCAAGTGCCCTTAGCAAAGAGCATGTCTGTGTGTACTCACTGCTGCTTCTGGAAAACACTGTTTCTGCAAACAGGGGTTGGCTTGTGCTCAGCAAAGACAGAAAGCAAAATCAATTTTTGAATGTTCACGGGGTCAAACATTTGCACATCTGGCATTACTTCAGAGGAAGAATAAAAAAAAAAGCTGAAAGCATTTGTAGGAGAAAAAAACCTGCAGGATAAGAACAGAGTGTGTATAATTTTGTATTGATCTCCACAGCTTCTGGACTCCAACCCTCTAGTTTTGATTAGCATTTCCCTACTGCTTAATTCCAGAGCCAATAAAATGGTCTCTGTTCTCTATTATTTCCGTTTGCTGCTTTACCTATAAATGTACATTGACCCTCATTGCTTGCTAACAAAGTGCTATGCCAACTCTTCCCTGATATGTACTTCTTGCAAATAGAAAGTCTTTATGTCTGAAATCATTCTAGTTCAGTTTGCACTGGAATGTCTCTGGGGTCAGTTTATTATGCACAACTGATAACCAGTGAAAGGTATGCCCTGGATGGCTCATCTGACTTAATGTGCTACCACCCCCTCTGGACATTTTGGCCAGGGTCAATCAGATAGTACATCTTCTACCAGTCATGGCTCAGGACTGCATTTCAATGCACTATTAAGCAGCTTCTGATTCATGCAGAACTGTGCTATACCTGAAGGATTTCCCACCACTAATAGACTATAAATTTATCAGTGTAACCATGCTAATTGGGGAAGTCCTCCTCTTTACAGTATTTGCCAGTACATTCCTCCATGCCTTTCCTTGTACATATATGTGAATATAATTACATGTGTCTGTTAGATATGATATCGTATGATGTGATATGATTAGTATAATCTCCAAGGTGCCTGGTCCAAACTGCACGAGATTGTCTCCTTGCCATATGTCCTTGCATCCTGGTACAATTCTGGGCAGGGCACATCATTATGGCATTTGTTCCCCAGATCCTATGCATAGTCTAGTGCATAAATACCTAATGATTTATTTTCTTGCTGTCTTTCATGTTCCAGAAAGTTTCTAAACTGCTAATTGTAATACATGGCTGAGATATCCCAGAGGAATAAAATACAGAATCATAGAATGGGTTTGATTGGAGGGGACCCTAAAGATCATCTGGTTACAGCCATGGGCAGAGATACCACTCACTAGACCAGGTTGCTCAAAGTCCCATCCAACCTGGTCTTGAACATTTCCAGGGATGGGACAACCCAGCCTCTCTGGGCAACCTGTTCCTGTACTTCACCACCCTCTGAGTAAAGAATTGCCCCCTAACATCTAACGTAAACCTGCCCTCTTTCACTTTAAAACCGTTGTCATTGTCCTTGTCCTGCAACTATCAGCTTGTATAAAAAGTCCCTCTCCAGCTTTCTTGTGTGCCCCCTTCAAGTACTGGAAGGTGCTCTAAGCTCTTCCCAAAGCCTTCTCTTCTCCATGCTGACCAGCCCCATCTCTCTCAGCCTGTCTTCCTTGGAGAGGTGTTCGAGTCCTGTGATCAACTTAGTGCCTCTGCTCTGGACTCGTTCCAACAGGTCCATGTCTATCTTCAGCTGAGGTCCCCAAACCTGGACACAGCACTCTGTGTGGGGTCTCCGGAGAATAGAAGGGGAGAATCACCTAGACCTAAAGTAGTTGTGAAAGGTTGCTACCAGAGGAAACTGGATCTCAGCTCATGAAGTAAAACTCTAGTCATCCTAATGGCAAAAGTCAGCTCTGTAACAGCTGAGCAACAGGTCTTAAACTGATGGGCTTGAATCTGTAAGAAAACCCCAAACCGCCAAAACAAACAAATGAAAAAAGAATAGCACAGTGCTTTCTGGTTTGTCTGCATGCTAGACAGGGTGGAGGCAGACTTATCCTGAGTCCCAGTGCTCCACCAAGGGCTCCCAGCACTGCTGGGAGCTCCTGCTGCCACCAGAAAATGCTGGTTATCGAGGAGAAAGACCTCACTGCTATCTACACCAGCGCTATCAGAGGTTTTTCTTGTTCAAACTGAAACAGAAGAAAGGGACACATCTCCTTCCTACCTAGCACTATGTTAACGGCCCTCTTAGTGAAAGATTATAACCCAAAGGGGAGCAACAAAAGGAGAACCAAACTATGAAGTAAACTACATGGCATTTTCCCATAGGTGTTTCCGCCCATGGAAAAGGGAACATAAGCCCTAACAGTATGTCTCACAATACGTATCAAATTTTCCATTACTTTGTGATAGTGATGTGTGACAACAGTTACACAGAGGGAAGGGTTTGGCCATGTTGTGGTAATACTGAATGTATGTATTTTAGATCTACAGTTACAGGATTATGTAGACAAGGAAAACTTTACCTCCAGCCCGGGATTTGGGGATTTTTCTCAAATTTGATATAAATAACTGATGTTGCTGGTCAGAGAACTTGTAAGCCCGTACATACATCTGTGATCTTGAAACTGAAGTTTCTGTATTACTTCTTTTTTTTCTTTTTTGGCTTCTAAAAATGGGAGAAATAGGAAAGCCCTAAGGACACTCAAATGAAAAATGGAGTCTCTGACACCAAGTCTTAAGAGAATGGATCCCTACAAGCAGATGGGCCCCACCTTGCAGCAAATTGAACAAATAAAGAGTAATTTATCTTTAGGTGCAATAAGCATCATACAAAAGTTTGCCAAAGGCTGGATAATTCCATAAAGCTGCTCAACAAGAAGCTAGAATTGATTAGGAATGAAAGGTCTCACACCACCACCCTGAGTACTCAGCTCTTAATCAGGTTATCAGGCAGTAGGGCTTTTCTTAATTGATACAGTCTTTTATCGAATGAGGGTGTTATCTCATTGGTGAGGTCATAAAAAGTGAGTCACACAGAGTCAATAGGATATCTAGCACAAAGGCCACGGTATGCATTATGCAGGCTAAAGATACTGCAGGTACGGTAGGGGCTGTTTACTTACAGGCAACTACTAAGTGTTGTGTCTCCCTTCAACCTTCAGAAAAAGCTGTTGTAACCTCATTTTAAGCTGTGCCCACTGTTCAGAATAATTCTGCTTATCATGATTTGATATTGTTGCCTTGGCAATGCTGTGGGACGTTTTGAATCCAGGGCCTAATTTTTCATTTTCAATTGCCCCAGCTGAGATTTTAATTTAGCTAAGTGGAATGCATTCTCTGAGCACTGAGCTCTGTGTGGTTAAACTGGTAATGAACTCATATTAAGTAAAGAAAAATGAACATTTTGAATTGAGTATTTTGCAGTTTTACCAAATTTTTACCTGAAGAATAGCTGCCA
This sequence comes from Dryoscopus gambensis, assembly GCA_013389985.1. Classification (NCBI taxonomy): domain Eukaryota; kingdom Metazoa; phylum Chordata; class Aves; order Passeriformes; family Malaconotidae; genus Dryoscopus; species Dryoscopus gambensis. The sequence continues at coordinate 5,449 of WEIT01016669.1, forward strand.
GTCAAAAGTGGATTTCTTATCTTGGAGATCTCAGCGATGACTCCAGGATTCATACCTGAATTCTTGTATGACTTTTGGCAAGTCTTTGGCTTTGATTTTCTTCCACTCTTAGGTACCTAACTATTTGGTGTTGTACTCTTGCATGAAAACCAGTGCTGCCTTAGCTTTCTTTTTTTTTTCTTCTTTTCCTGTAAATTAAGAGAAGATGAATCCATAAACAAACCCAAGGAATTTGGCTAACTCTTAGGAGAATCCTGGCACAGTCCATTCCTAAAAAATCCTTCCATACGAGTGCACTCATCCTGTTGCTCATGCTTTAAACCCCAGAAAACAATGCACTGTATTAAAAGAGCTGATCATGAGATCAGCATGGAAAAAATTTTGTTTCTGAAATTAATTTTTAAAGCAAACCAAAAACTTTTAAGCTGATCAAAGCATCTTGTGCACATAGTAGAAATATGTTGCTAATAATGCTTTTAAACATAGAATTATCAAATGTAGAAGGCAGAAAGAAAGGGCATTTTTTTTAACAGAATATGTAAAGCTGGAAGGGTGATCTCATAGGGATCACCAAGTCCAACTTACCAGTTGGTTAATGCATTGGTGATGGTAGTTCGACACTCATCCTTCAGGTTTGAATTTCAGCCTGGAGGGCAGAAGTGCCCGGTTTGTTGTTAAGGTGTGCTGGCTTTCAGTGAACAGTGCCCCTGGCACACAGAGCACACAGAGACTCAGCTCACGGGTGCCGTTACAAACCATCAGTGTTTGGTTTACCAGGCATGCTGAGACTGTGCCTTCTGCCACCTTTCTTTTCTCTTATTTACTTAACACAATACTCTGGTCAGCTGCATCAAGTGCACTGCTTTGTCCTATGCCAGAAATGGCTTAACGTTATGTCTGATGGAGAGATTACTTCATTCTAATAGCAACAAAAGAGCAACTGTAGCTGGAAAATGCTTCCAAGCAGTATTACAGCAAGAATGACCAGAAGAACAGAAAGCATAATCTCACATGGGAAATGAATAAATCTTACGGATTAAACAAATTATGGCCATTAAAGTTTTGCAAGAAAAAAAATCCTTCCAGTGTATCCTACAAAGTGGTGTGAAGCTTTAGCTTCAAATAAGGTGAAAAACTGCAAAAGACCATCCCATACCCTGGGAGCCAACAGGCTGCAAAGAAAGCATTCACACTTAATATAGGTGCCTCAGATATGTAATTGTATTATCAGAGAATCTAAATAGTCTTGAGAGAAGGAGAAACCCTAAGCAAAGATGTTCTTGCCACTGAGTTTGAACAGCTTAAGGTAACACTGAACAAATTTCTACCCTCCTAGACAGGAAAAAATCCCAGCTATCACCTTACTGCCATTAGACCCATTCTGTGCATGGTGCCCTCAAGAGAAGAAGCTGTAGAGCACTGCTCAAATGAGCATTGATATTATTGATTTAAAAGATTGCGTGCAATAAAAAAAAAGAGTTATTCAGCTTAGAAGCTGAAAGTTTAATTTGAATGTTGCTTCTCTAGATTTGAAAGCTCCACTGTCCTTACAAGGCACTTAGGCAAAGCTGGAAATCAATTCTGTTTTTCATGATGTATCCACATGTACAGGAGTTCATTGTACCTAAGTAACTTTGTCTACTAAAGACCAGTGCAGTAATAAATTTTAAAGAAGATTAGTTTACTTAGTTGTTGTATATGAGATAATAAATACAAAGTGTGTTTTCCAAATGAGAACTGGATAATCTCTGCTTACATGGGTTTATCCTGGTAATGAAGGGCAGATAATGAATAGCTTAGACAATTAACATTGAAATGTAAAGTCTTATTTCTACCAACACTGAGGCAACTCCAAGCGTTAGCTCCACTGTCTGCAACTCACCATCTCCTAATTGCTGTGGACTACTGTTCAACCTGTGCTGCAGTTCAGTGGCTTCCTATTAGACAACTGCCATCAAACCACAACATTTCCTTCCAGAAAGGCAGCTCTGTATAGTGACATAGAATGACCTAATTCCCAGGTTTGCAAGGAGGTGAATGCAGCTAGATGTTTTAGGTAAGTTACTCGAGCTGTATGCAGAAGATACCACTGGAGAGGTACTCAACCCACAGATTTTTTTGATAGCATCTTTCTGCCAGTGGGAAAGCAATGGGTGTGGTTTTGGAGAATTTTAGGTAAATTCCAAGCTCATTGCCTGACCAGAAGCCTGTGTAAATAACCCTTGCAGTGGTAAAACCATTGCCGAAGGCCTCAGCAGTGTTGTGCCTGGCTCAGTTGCACAGTTGTAGCCATCACCAGGCTCTAGGCTTGCTGTCCTCTCCCAGCTGGCCTGCTCTGCAGCAGAAGTGAAGGTCACAAAAGTCAGCTTCAGAGTTCAGCACAGACATTTGGGGTGAAGGACCACATTCCCTCTGTTAATGCAAGGAATCAAGCTCCTCCTGGGGAATATTTACAGCATCAAACTTGGCATCCTGCTATTCTCCCGTGGGGATATAGCTACATGAACACAGGCGCACAGCATCCTTTGCAAGTATCTGGCACTGTCTGTGGATGCAGAGGTAGAAAGACACAAATTCTTTGTTCATGACACTCAGGTGCATTAAAAGGGGCACAAGTCTTTTTCATTTGCTCTGTGTTCCGGAAACTAAATCCTACATCTGGGGTCTAAAGAAGGGCATCCAAAATCAGGCGGTGCCTGGGAGTACCCATTGCTTCCAGATGCAAGAAGATAAAATGCTGAGGAACATTTGTTCAGTGAGACCATAAGTTCATGACAGAGAGTCACTCATGTCTCACGAGTGAGACGTTTGCTCTGTTCATGAAACAGTGAGTTTCCATGGGCTTTGAAATCCCCTTTGAGTTGGACAGGTACATCAATGGCTCACGCTTGCTGAGCTTTAATCCTCATCACAAGTACAAGCCCACTTCTTGTACAGTCTGGAAAACTCCTGTAGCCCCTGACAGAACTGCAATAGTATCCACGGTCTTTTACATTTATCCCATGAAAACATAAATAAATTGCATCTACATCAACAAGACTTGTAAAATGAAATTATAAATATTCATAAAAAGCAAGCTGACAAGCAATAACTTTTCCCTTCTCTTATACCAATAAATTAATAAAAGTCAGTATTCCAGTCTTTGATAAGCAGCAAATGGAAAAATCAATAAACAATCCCATATGTTATTCTTTAAGAATAATCAGTGGAAAAGGGCTTAAAAACTTTTTATAGTGAAAATTAAGGTAAGTTAAATATTTTAATATTTTGGTAAAAACCTGGAATACCTCTGTTTTCAGGCAAGAACAGCCCCCTTTTATTTTTTAATCTGCAGGGCAGCTGCCTAAGAGATGGATGTTTTGAGTTTTCATTCACAAACCTCTGCAATATTGGCTGCTGTGGAGATCAGATCCCAGCTATGGGACATCTCCAGCCTGCCCACCAGTAGTGGCAGCCCTTTTTTGGGTTGTGGGATCATGCAGGTGATGTAAATCAACTCCAGAACTATCATGCCTGCTTTTATCAAGGCTGTGGAGCTCACCCCTTGTTTGTACATTAAGCATTATGTGGTGTGGCTATCACTTACTTCCTGCACAGCTGCTTCTCGTCTCCTCAAGGGAATGGAGCCAAATAGGAACAACCTTGAATGTAGACTGTGCCAACAGGATACAAGTGGCCCACCTCTGTGGACACCTTTCTTTTTTTTTTTTTTTCCAGAGAACTGATGTACAATCCATGTCACCATTGAGGAATGTTGGTTTGCCACTGGCCATGGGTGCAGACAAGCTGACCAGCTGACCCCATGGGCTCTGAGTGCTGACACCAGCCATGCAGAATTGAATCTTATGGTCTCCCAAAACATGTCCGCCTCCCTGCGAACCTGGAGTGATGGGAGCTTTCTGTTGGTGGGCATGCCCAGGTGGATCACGAATAGAGTCCCTAAAAGTATCATGAGAGAGAAGCTTTTGCTACTTAGGACTAAATAAGAATGAGCTCTTATTACTGACTTCACCAAGTCTGTACTTGAACAAGTTGAGTCAACACTTCAGAGAGATGACTTTATACAGCTGGTTAAAAGATATATATAGAAAACAGAAAACATATGAAAATTGTCCTTTTTTTGTGACCACAGTTCCTCTAATACATTTTATAAGTTGTCAGGAATACAGGCTTTTAAAACCTGAACTGGAAGCTTGATTTGGGGCACAAGGAAAACGTCTTGAAAATGCAAACAATTCTGTTCATTGTGTGGTGGGTTCAGCACATTCTCTATCATTTGATCATGTGAAGGGTACCATGTAGCTTGTGCCCACTCCCATGATTTCACCAAGCTAGTATGATGTGTTTGAGTGCAGACGTTCACTGCTGATACTCCCCTACTTGCTATCTCGAAGGGGCTGAATGGGCAGACAAAATGCCTGAGTGGCATTCCTCGTTCACCATAGGACCTGCTTGGTCAGACTATGCTGCAAGAGACACAGGGTGGGTAGTAAAGTCATGTAAGTAGCAATGGGAAGTAAAGGGAGGGTTTGAATAGGGAGAACATGCAGGCTGTTTGTTTATTAGTTCATGTAGCCAGGGACATCAAATAATATAATAACTGACCCAGAGATTTGTTGAGTTGGGACATCATCCAGACTTGGGTTTCAGCACCAGTACGGGAAGAAATCAGATTGTCTGTCCCAATAACTTTGAACGGGTTCCTATTTCTCTGGTTATTAACTGGCATCTGAGAGCTGCTAAATCAGTAAATTGTTAGCATTTCTGGATCTGAACTCAACAAGCTTGACTTGCTCATCCAGTTACTGTTGCACATGCTTTGACATCAACTTTAGCAAGGAGGAGGATCTGAACCAGGAACTTCTATAAACAATTTTTCTTTGAAATCAGATTAGCAAGCCAGAAATGCCAAGTGATAAGAGAAGACTTTCCTTCACAAGACTTCCTTTAGCAACTATGAGTCAATGGCATTGGGATGACATTAGCCTTCATATCCACCTTGCACAGGGTAGAAAAATTGATTCACCGTCATCATGAAAGTTGTAATTTTAACTTTGCTTCAGCAAGCTGTGGAATAGAATTAGAGATGTATTAAAACAACACATACTTCCCTATTTTTAAAAGGAAAGGAAAAAGGTATTATGTGCCTGGAGGAAATGTTCACCCAAAATCTGGATGAAAAAAGAAAGAGAAAGTATAAAGGGGAGAAAATCAACCTGCAGTGTTTTTGCTTACTGGTTTTGACATTAAGGTCCTTTGCAGGCCAAAAGTGAGCCTTCCAAGGAAGTAAATGGAAAGCTTCTTCTTTTGATGGGGGGAAGAGACAGAGCTGGAGAGATGGTTCTTTTTTGGAGCTGACTGGTCACTAGAAAGATCTTTTTAGCAAATTTATCCTGGCATAATATTCCTGACCAGTTCTTCCAGTAGCAACCCTTGTACTGATCAGAATATACCAAGAAGGCCCTTGCTTTGAGGTGTGCACAGCTGCACATTGGCATCACACCTACAAAATACACTCTTTGGAGAGTCAGATCCACTAAAGCCCACGGTTCCTCATCAAGGAGGCACGCAAAATGTACTGAGGGTGGAGTACTTAGTGAACATGTAGGAGGGAAGTTTCTCTTCTAAAAATAACAAAAGAGTTTCCCTTTCTTTTCCTCTGTTGAACCATGATGATATGGTCTATCTCTCACTCAGCGTCTATTTTGGGGGATAGAACTCTAGAATAAGAAGTCAGATTGAAAGTAGGATGATATTTTATGCAGTTTAGGAACCTGGAAGCATGCAAACTGCGACCAGCTGAAGAGTAACCTGTTAAACCTAAGAATTTTTATATTTATGTCTCTTTTTAAGGTCATTACCCAAAAGATTAACATTACAAATATCTTCAGACCATTGTTATTACAAAAATATTACTGCTACATTTTTAAACTTCTCTAGATAGTAAAAATGCAATAATAGTAATTCCACAGTGTAGTATATCTCTACTATAGGCATCACATAGTACCTAGCATCTATAAAACAGGAAGGGTTATTCTCCAAAAAGCAGTTTTCAGGTGGGTATTCTCATGCATGCTGGTTTACATGGATCTAACAAAACCTCTCACACTTAGCCTGTAGCATCTTGGCCAAAATGGAACCCAAGGAGGTGAAAAACTCAGTGTGAAATGCACTTAACTGGGTGTCTTAAATCCAGCACCAAGTTTCATGGTCCACCTTTATGGAGAGTGAAGAGAGGCACCCCCAGAACATCATTCAGCCCACCTAGAATCTGACTGGAACACGTATCATAGCTCCAGCTGCGGTTGCACCATTTTGTAGCAAACACCATTAAAAAGCAGCATTCAGAAGTAGCTTTTGACACCTGACCCAGGAAGATCAGAGTCATTCTTTTCTCTTGATCAATTTTAATGCAAAAGAAAAAAACACATTGTACTGCAGGAGAAAAGGAGCCAAGCTCTATACATCCAATGTTTTCATGCACAAGTTCTAGTTAGGGCTGTGATCTGTAATCACTGTGGTGGATCATTACCCACAGGTATGAAGTTGCTTCTGTCAATATTTGTTCAAGTCTGTAAATAAATGGATTACCTGAATGTATATGTCTCTGCAAAGGTTTACATGTTAGATTTGTCGTTATCAGATCACAGAGGGTGTAACGCAAATTTGACCACAACCATTTCAAAGAGCTACGTTTTTTTTCTCACCCTGGCATTTTACCACAGGTTTCAGAGTAATATCATCGCCAGGACGGAGACAAGATCGAAAGACATAAAATAAATGCCGAGCAAGAAGAAATTCTGCTTCTCTTACTTTTTTTAGGTTTACTATGTAATACCAAAATCAAAAGATTTGTCATCTGAAACAGTTTTATAGATAAAAATGGCTCTGTGAGCAAATGTGAATGCACTTTCAAAAAACACAACTCCAAAAGAAATGAAAAGAAAAAACCTCAAGAGAAATCACTTCCCCCCCCCCTTCATAAACATCTAAAACATCAGGGGGGAGAACGTGCTGAAGATGTTGACACCCCTTACTTATCTTTGCTACATATCTGGTGGAAAGGTGGTTTCCCACTCGCTCTACGAATTTGCTTGCAGCAGTGGTTCCTACTTTAAAGTGAATAAGTGGGGAAGTGTCACAGAGGTGAACAAAGGAGTGCACATTTTTCTATCATACCTGAAAATAGCACCTACCTTATTAAGCTGTCATGGAAGCTGAGACTCTGTTGAATCATTACATCAGGATGTTCCAG
>WEIT01016670.1:0-10122 GCA_013389985.1 Dryoscopus gambensis
GGGGCAAGCAGAGATAGGTGCAGTGGCAGAAGGCCATTCTTAAAATACACGGCATCGAGTGAGTAAGAGTGCGCGGAGAGAAGAGACGGTGGAGAACTTACTCCCACTAAGGGAGGTCCCCATGGGAGGAGTTCAAGGGGGGATAGGTTATGTAAACACTCCATTAACAGCCTCAGAAGTGCGGAACTTTAAAAAGGAGCTTAGGAACTTAGTAGAAGATCCAATNGCAGGTCACAAAAGTATGGAGGATTATCGGATATTAATAATAAAGGAGAACAAAGAGGCAGTCCCCAGAACCAGTAATATGAAATTGGCCTTTGGTAGCCAACAAGAAAAAGATGAAACCCCCAGTGCCTGGTTAGAAAGACTGAAGAAGAACTTCTGGTTATACTCCACTGTGGACCCTGAGAGTCCAGAAGGACAGTTGCTAGTAAAAATGCAATTCGTCTCAAGATCCACCCTAGATACCAGAAAAAAATTAGAGAAACTAGACGACCGGAAGGCAAAGAGTTTAGAGGAGCTTCTGCGAGAATTGCAGAAAGTCTACCTAAGAAGGGAGGAAGAAAAAGTAAAGGCAACAGCAAAAATTATGGTTGCAGTGGCTCAAGAAGCCCAGAAACAAATCTGTAATTGATTACGAAAGTTCTATGCAAAAATCTTTGACTTCTGGTACTTTCCCTACAGGATAGAACAGTCAAAGATTTCTCAAACTATAGAGCATTCCCCATGGTAAACAAATCAGATATAAAAGAAAGAAAGAGAGACAGATACCAGCTGATAGAAGGGAACGCAGATCCCCACAAGGTACAGAGACTCGGTAAGAGGGCATAGCAGGGGGCAAGACCAAATCGGGACACACTCTTGCCAGAAGGAATTCAGAGTCACAGCTGCTCTGCAGACAACTCCTGAGGGGAGTGAGGAAATGCCTCGAAGAGTGACCTGTATTGGACCCCTGTTTATGTTGGGGCTCATAGTAACCAAGGCCTGGGGGAGCCCAAGGGACCCTGGTGATAAAGGCTACTGCCCCTGGTATGCGGGAGACTCTCGGGACGCCGTCCAGAACATGCAGACTTGTCCGAACCCTGACTGTATCGAGCTGGTGCAGTTATACACTTGTGAAAAGGACGGTAAGCCATATTGGCCTGCTAAATTCATAGGAGATTACAAACAAAAATTGCTTGGAGAGTGCTCTATAGGAGAGAAAGAGATCCTTTTAGAGGGGAGGACAAAGAAACGGGGAACCAAAGGTAAGACTGAACGACATACATCCCTGGATACTAGGAAGGAATCCAGTCATGAGGTATATACAAGGTACATCAAGACTGGTAAAAAGGGAGGAACGAGCCTAAAATCAACACAGAGAAAGAACAAAGGGATAGCAAAAGAAGGATCTATCTGGTGGAGCTGGTTCCTAAAAACCAAAGGGTGGAATCACTTCCTAGGAGAGGAAGCAGAACCTTTATTCACTGCAGGGATCAACCTAATGAGTAATATCATTCTTCCATGGGTGATTCCCTATCTCATTTGCAGAATGGTGCAAGGCTCTCTGGGAGGACTGAGTGAGCAGAGGGGTGGAAAGATTATGATGATGACAAGAGGTAAATCGAGGAGAGACTTAGGGAGAGCTAAAGAAATTTATGAGAGATACCAGAAGTTAAAGGAAGTTTGCCAAAACTTTTGAAAACTCCATTTAAGAGGGTGTTTGATGTGGGTGATCACCCGATCAAGTTATTAGAGGGGGGATTTGTTATAAACGTTAAAAGGCTGAGTTTAATGCAAGGTATGTTAACTAATAAAAGTGTTGAGCATGTCTAAGCAATGTACGGGTTTGGCTGCTGCCTCAGAAGATGACTATGTATCTCATGAAACCACGGGAAAGATGGACAGCTGACAGAAAGAAGATACAGCATCAAGGCACAGACCTGGTAGCTGCCTTAGGAAAGGACTACACATCTCATGGAGCCTCAGAAAAGATGGACGGCGGACAGGAAGCCGATATTTGGGACTAAGACTTTTGGGAGATTGAACCGGGGAATAAAAAGGCGCCTTGTGGTGAGGGGGCAGGCTTTTTGGGTGGTGTATTGGAGTGAGAGGGAGTGAGCATTGATTGTAGTCGAGGGCAGTTGCTGGATTATTTTTTGTCTGTTTTGCCGAGCAGGGTGGTGGACCGCCCATCACCCGTTTCCAGCTGCAGATTAATAAATGCGGATTAATTTTTTTTGATATCTGGCCTTGTTTATAACAGCACAGACAGTCCTGATGACTCTGTTTATTCACAGTAAATGAACTGGCTGCTCTCTGCTCTAGCTTAGCCACGTGCCGGCAGTGCCGGGAGAGGTGGCTGCCACGCACCACAGCTGTGCTGTGGCTCCCAATGACACAGCCAGGCACTAGGTGCTGCTCAGGCTTTGCCCTGCTCTTCTCCAGCTTATTAACACACGTGTAGCATCTAATGCAAGAGATTATAAGGATCCCCTCCTCCCTCCATTAAAATACAAAGACTAAATGAAATTCTGAACCAAGAAAACAGATCAAAACAATTACTAGGCTGTAGGGACCCAACAGAATTAAAACTAGCAAAAAAATGCACTTCAAGTGCATTTTCTTAACCTCTAGTCAAACATGAATTTAGGCTATGTGGCAGTTAAGGTATTTAATGTAATTTCCTGGAGTTTTTTGCTTTTAAATAGCATTCAGAAAACCCTTAATGAAAAAGGGATGAAGAATAAAAGGATCTATAAAGCCTGGCATCAAAGTAATAGCCATTTACCTTCATATGCAAGTAAAAAAATGGAACTTCTGTATCAGTGGAAAATGAATTACGGCTGCTCCGCTAATACACTTACAAAAAAACTCCCATCAAAAATGGCTATAAAAATAACACTGATAATTTAATGTCTACAGGGATTAGCATTTAACAAAATTAAACAATCTTAAAACCTGACTTCGGTTCAAATATTTATGTTAAAATTCCTAGCAAGCAAGAACATGACCAGCCATTATAAACTGCTATTCCAGCATTCCAACTGGATTTTACTGGGTTAAGAATTTATAATCTGATTATACTACACCCAACTTAAAAGATTTTAAAAATTGGGCTGCTTCAAATACTGACAAAAGTGTTTTCTTTAACTTCTGATAGATGTATAAAGATTATTTGCCTTCTGAGTGCTAATATGCAGGTATAGGCCATGAGGACTTGAGGAACCAAAGTTTTCTAACTATGAAGGTGTGGCTAGAACAGAAAAATGAGTTAAGGAAAGTAAGTATTTCAGGCATAGCTTCATTATTAATACCTGATGCAGCCTTACAGGGTGTGCAACAGTCTGTTTCAGTGGTAAGGGTTAGACTTTGCTACTGCATGAGGCACTGTGTAGATCTGTAAATAATTTAAATTTACATATATTAAAAATCAGTATGTGCTCAGCAGGGCACAGCCGAGCTGCCCTGCCAAGCTGCACAAAGGGTAGGGAAAAGGCAGACCTGCCCATCTGGTGGGAAATGGGCTGCAAGTGTCTGTTATCTGGCGAACTTGAAGAGCTGCAGGAAGGCGGGAGTATCATTCTTATCCTGAATTTCAGGGGATGTTGCTGTGGGTGCCAAATTTTTGGGTTGCTGTTCTCCCCAGGAATCAACCAGTCTGCAGGGTGATGGCATGTATCCTTCCCCAGAGAGAGAATAACCTCTGCCTTCTCATCTGTTATTTTATGAAAATATAAGACTGATTAAATTGCAAAGACCACTGATGAACAGAACAAGCAAGTGGATACAACTTGTAGTTGCCAGCTGCGTTGTGGTGATTTTGGGAGTGTGTTAGGTAGCTGTGTTGCAATTACATGAAAAAATCACAATCAAGAGAAGAGCAATCAAGGCAAATTTGTGCTAACCTCAGTCTTGACAGGACCTTTAATGTATCTGGGGTTATTTGAATAGCTCTTTAAAAGTAGTAAGCCACACATTTGGCTCTGGCTGAAGGTATATAAAGTGCTTAATGTTGATGGTTTGTTTGGAATCCCTTTCCGCCAGTAGTGGAAGGCAGCCTTAGAGGAAAGCAGTACTCAAATCCTGCAAGATGCATTTATGGGACTGCAGTGCTTTGCTATTCATCTTAAACCTGCTGCTTGCCGCAGGAGACTGACCATGCTCAGGCTATCAGTAGTCCAACTTCTGCCAAAGTACCCAACAGCTTAAACCCACAAAAACGTTTCTACCTTTTTGTAAAATAGGTGATAATTTGTCAATAATTTTCTTCTACAGGAACAGGTTAACCAAGAGAAATTTCATCAAGAAAGCTTTTAAGCCTCTGTTTTGGTAACATACTGGTCACAAAATAATCTGCTGCTTCAACAGCATTCAAAGGAGGTTCCATTGGCATGTGTTGACTACTTGTAGGAAGGGCACATCTGCACCGTAAAGACCTCACTACAAGAGAGATGATGTGGGGATACTCTCACTACAGTACTTGAGTCAAATGCAAATGTTCCATTAACCAAAATCAGCAAAGGAACCTCTGATCCAGTTCTCTGGCTTGCAAGCATCATGCTCTCCTGAGTATGTATGTGGGCATATGCTAGGTATGATAGATGAATTTACAAATCCTTTTGTCCAAAATTACAGGGCCTAATTGAGAAGGAAACCTGGTTGCCCCTTTCACATCACCCTGACCTGCTGGAGACCAAACATTTGGATGATGCATGCAGAGGACAGACCTGCACTAAAGCAGATAAACAGCCAGGAGGTGCTGGGGATCAGGCCTCTTATGTGAAATAATAAAGAAGATGGCAGATGTCTGCTAGTACATGGTTTTATTCAGTTTTGAGTAACACTGTTACAGTGTGCTTATTTCAAAGCAGAAGTTAAAGCCTGTATGATAGGATTTTGTTGTTCTAAATTGAAACTCCTTTTATTCTGTTAATCCTTTCACAGGCTGCAGGCTCTGTCTGCTCTTTTTAGGCACACAGTCCACTGCTTTATTTCCTGCTCCTCTGTTCTGACTCTTGTACTTGGTCTGACTTCTCTACTTCCTTAACTTCTGACTTGTTCTCCTCTTCTCTTGCCAGCGTTGGGATATGTGGGCTGCATTTCATTACCATGAAGAGGAAACCTCAGCCTCCCATGCCCCTTTCTGTATGCTGCAACGATAAGGCAGAAGTATCAGGAAAAGCCTTCTCCTAGGGTCTAGGCGACGTTTTCAGTGGGATGTTCTCAAAGTGAGCTCCCACATGCTGCCACACTCAAAGCAGCCTATGCAGCAGTACAGCTGTGTCCAGGAGGGGATTACAACCTGCTACTTTTGCTGAGCTTCATATTGCACCTTCCTCTTCTGCCTTATTCCCTGACATCAGGAACCTTGAGCAGCGTTTATTGCAGGGCAGTGCTGCCAGGTGAGGATGAGGGAAGCCCACAGAGAGCTGCAGAGCAGCTTTTTGGTGGTTCCCACTGCATCCCCACTGGCAGTGGTGCATGGGTCTATGCAGAACAGAGGCTCAAACTTGCTCCTTGACTGTGGGACTTCAGCACATAAAGGAGCTATTGTGACCCTTGAAGATAAGGAGAGAATGCTTCAACCCTCCTACTAATTTCCAAAGAGAAAGTGAATGCCAAACCTACCTTGATGCTGTGAGAGGGATGTGGAGGAAACCCCTGTGATGTTCCTAAAATGCCTGGATTGCCCTGGTAAGAAAGTGCAGCGCTGCAACGCTGACTGCTCTCTATAAACAGTCCACCTTTATGTTGTATTGGCCCTTGTTATCTGTCCAACATCTGGTTTCTGTTGGACATCAATATCCTGACTTGGAATTTTACCTGCAAATGGCAGAAACCTGTTGTTAAATGCCCTGATGCAGAAATGGGCAGTGTGTAAAGCTCTGCCCTGAAAGCATGCTGGAAGATGTGGGGGTCTTCTCTAGGACACTGTGTGACTGATTACTAACAGATAAATTCTGATTTTAAGGAAAGTAACTGATAGTGGATTTCGGTCTGTCTGTAGCAGCTCAAGGGGCAGATGCCAGCCGATTCAGCTGATTTAATGTTTGTCCCTTGGCTGAGAAATCCCACAAGTGATAGCTGAACCTCTGGGAGTGCTCTCACAGGGCCCTCTACACCTGCAATGATTTTCAGTATTTACCAAGAAGGAAAGAAGTTACAAAATGCTGCTGTAAAGCTCACCAACTCAGGTATAAAAACAGCCAAAGAGTTCAGCTATGTCGGGGAGTGCTGTGGGTCACACAAGGACAGTATGACAGATACAGCTTTTTGGCAGCCCACTCTTCAGCCGTACTCATGCCAATGGTAAAGACCTCTGCACCAGCTTTGAAGCATAATTTATTTAATGGAAAATGCTGGAGTTTTTTCCTTTTTTCTCCCCCTAACTCTATTCTTTTTGCTCATTGTGATTGATCACGGTGAACAGATTATTCAGTCTGGAAAATCCAGCAACTGCTGCCCAGTGGGAAAGCCTTGTGCTGTCCATTCCTGAAAGCTGTCAGTCCTCATGGATGTGTCACTGCCTGAATCAGAAAGATTAAATAAAACATGAGTATGCAATTTTGAGAGTTACAGAGCACACAGAAGGATTTTTTTGTTACACAAATCTAGGCTCTAACAGAAGAAACCAGCCTGGAAGAAGCCTGGCACTGTCTCTCTGACCCCCACACTGCTCCACACTCCCTGCTTACCTTGCACAGCATCTCTGTGGCTTTTGGTTGTGAAAAATGTTCCTCCTTATTAAAATTAAAAACTTTGTTTACATGTATTGGTGTCCTTGTAATCCTCATCTATGGCTACCAAAAACCCATGTGCGCTCTGCGCCAGCCAAGGGAGCGTGTGGGGACTTCTGGGGCAGCATTACAGGAATGAGCACGTCTGGAGAAAAGACACAGCTTGAACTTATTGCTCCACTGCAAAATAAAGCAAAACCTAATTCTCACTCTAGCCTCTGATTTACTCTCAAATTACTGGATTTCATGCCTTCTGCTCTGATCCCACAAAGACGAGCCCTGCAAAAGTGTCCACAGACTCAGGCCAGTTGGTGGATTTTGGACCGTGCTTACACACTTTCTGCAAACTTGGGAACCATTAAGAGCATCTCTAAACTAGGCATCACTTAATCCTTGATTTCTGAAGGGGTATAATGGGAACTTCAGTATGCTAAACCTTTAAGGTAAAGCTTATTCTTCAATATTACCCTGAATAGTAAAAGGCTAAAGTGTTCAAAGTGCCTTCCTGAATTGAAATTCCAGGCAATACATATTTAAAACAAAGCTATATGAAAATGCCAGTAACAAATCATCCAAATACATTAACTGTTGTGTTGTAGCTCAGGTCATGTTATTGAGAAGAAAGACTGATTTCAAATCTCCAAGAAGGTCTACTGTAATTGCCTAGGATCTTACACAACTTTATTTTGGATGCAGATGTAAATAAGACATGAACTTCTTAGCAAAGTTTGTGGTTGTTGCAGGTTTCACACCTCCTTGATCAGAAATCATTCAATCTCTCAAGTTTACATTCTTCTGGCTGTAAATCTGCGTTAGCATATTCTGTGTAGTTAGTTTTACCTCTTAGCATGGTAATCTCAGCATTTACATCTGTCATTCACATCTCTAAGTGGCTTTATCTCTGTTTTATCAAAGAATACAAAGATAGGCTATGGTCGATGAACTGAGGTGGAATTTAAAAGCAAAAAATGGTATTTATGCTTCCTGGGGTGTGTACAACTATTACACAATGATATTTGACTTAAAGCTTGCACTTAACTCCAAGTGCACTTTGGTTACTAGCTCAGCCTGAGTTCAAATGAGATTTACAAACACCTATCAGCTCAGTATACACTTTGATAGACACCACTTACAATGCTGTGTTGCTGTCTTCATGTATTTAGAAACCAGTGCTGACTTGTATCTTGACTTTATTTTTAAATATATAATTTATTTTTAAAGAACGTGTTTACACAATTTTACTGAGGAGAAGTAGAAACTCCTGCATTTCCAAAATAAATGGCAGCTTTTCGTGCAGTTCTTAAATATCTATGATCTGGGAATTTAAGGACCTGTTTTAATATGATCTCAAGAGTTAGCAATATTACTATATAACATTCCTATGCAAGTATGAATCTGGTATTTGAAAATACTACAACTATCTTTTGAAATTAAGTATCTTCAGAATTATGAGACTTCATGTTGCTTACTGATGTCTTCATATATCAGGTTTATCTAAGCAGTTGACCAACTGTATAAAAAAATGTATAAAAAATGTATAAAAAATTCATCAAAAGAATGTTGCTCCTGCCCCTGACTAGAAAAACTTGTTCATAGAATGGTTCGAGTACACAGAAATATAGAATTAAATTAGCTAAACCTGCAAAATACATGTTAACACAGACTTGAACACCCCTGCCATAGCAGCGTATAGGACCCTGGTTATAATACACACTTTCTGTTCCAGTTTTACAAGAGATCAGAGAGCTGTCTTCTTCTTCTTTCCAAGTTTCCTAAAGTAACAGACTTACGTTTGAAACATGTTCTTTATAAATGTCACTTTACAGAAGTTTTCTCCTCAGTTTGGGGTTTTTCAGTTCTGGTGCTTCTGAGCAGCTAAATCTCAGCCAAGAATTCCTCAGGCTATTTCGGAAGGCCTCGAAGGGAAACAAATAGATTTCAATATGGTATATTCATAGACCTGTCTTCAGGGAGGTTCTGTGAGTTGATGGTTAGAAGTGAATTTGCTCCTTTTTCGGCCTTTGTGTGCCACTTTCCCTGTCTGAAAGACAGAGGATGATCCCTACCTGCTGCAAAGGTAGGGATCTACCAAAGGATGCTACTCCTGTCCCCTGCCCGAGTTTGGTCAATGACAAGTATGTTCCTTTTTAGTTTAGTTGTAAAATGAGTGAATGGGACTGCCCCCCTGTAACTTCAATTAATGAGAACAGATTACACTTGTTGACATTACTCTCTGCTGTGCAACCTGAACACAGTAAGGTTCATTCTCACCCGCTTCACTGCCAATTGCCAACCTCGCTCAGGTATGCGAGCAATAAAGGATTAATTTGTTTTGTACCTAGCTGCTTTAATTTAATTTAAAGCCTCATCCTATGAGGCAACGAAGTCCTCTGCTCTTGTTGCCTTCAGCAGGATTTGAGGGACTTGGGACTGGTTAAGAAAAGGGTCTTTAATTTTCTGTCGGGAGCATGAGCATGTGAAGGAGAGTTATTCCTTCTGTACGCACTCGTAGTATGTACAGGATTGGGCATCTTTTGTAATAGTCTGCTTAAATCTTACTGTGTTGCTAGGGAACTGGCCATGTCCACAACCAAAAAACATGGAGACATTGTATCCTACTGGTTTTTGGCAGAGTTTACCATAAGCAATGGCTTTATTGCATCGAGATCTACTAGCAGGAGTACAAAAAAAGTAATTTGTCAGCTTTTTTTTTTTTTTTAAAATTACAAATATTTTAATTCTATCACACACATGGAAATCCCTTTCAAAATGAAGGCTATGCATGTGAGGACACCACCAGAATCAAACACTTCTTTCCTCTACTCTTTAAAATATTGATTCAGCTATTTTTAAATTTACTTAAGTACAGTGTTTGGAAGCTTAATGAGCTTGGATACTCTCTGCTCTTTTGTACTAACTAAGGCTATTACTATTTTCAAGACACTTATAAAAAGAATTGATTATGTATATTTCCAAAATGTATGGCTTTTCAAGTTTTCACATTGCATTTTAAAGTATTAGAAAAAAGAAACTTGTATTTATGGAGACCTAGAATGAAATTTCTGATACAGTTTCTTATCCCTTTCAGGACATCAGAACTGTCGGTGTTGTTTTAAATTAGTGATAAAACAAGGCTTGACACCCCAGATACCAAAGAATAAGTCTGCTATCAAAACAGGACAAAATCTGGGCAGAGAAGAAAAAATAAGCCACGGGGAAATAGAACTGAAATATAGTCTGAGGTGACCTCCCTTAAAACAAGCATGTAAATCCTGTCCTATTAAGCTCTCAGGAGAGCTGCTAAAGAATTTCAAAATAATCCAGACAAGGAACTCAACCCCACATTTTCATTCTTGTCAGTCCTTTTCTAGCAACTCCCTAAGAAAAAATGAACCCTTGAGTG
>WEIT01016676.1:0-10971 GCA_013389985.1 Dryoscopus gambensis
TTCTTAAGAAGGAGTGCTGGCTGTCTAATTGCTGGTTTAATAGAAGTGTTGCTGGAAGAATCCAGAAACTCAAACTAAAAATTTAAGGGAAGAAGGGACATTTTTAAATACCAGTTTTTAGGGATAATCACTAGAAAGGGGCCTAGAGGGGTTATGGAGTCTCTGTCTTTGGAGTTACTCAGAAACTTCAGCACACTAGACTGTCAGTTAAGTCAGCCCTGTTGTGAGCAAGAGGTTGGACCAGGTGTCTTTCAACCTATATAATTCTAGGATTCAGTGCATTATTATTTGTTTGTAATGTGTGTTTATGTAAACCAAATTTGGGGGAAAGGTATTTCTCTAAAATCCTTTCTCTGTTACATTATAAAAAATGGTGGGTGAAGAAAGAGGAGAACCCCCAGACTTCCAAGGAAGCAGAGGAACTGGGATTAAAATCAGCTATATTTTTGTGCCTTTGCTGTTTCTGACACCAGAAACAAATACTGAGTAGTAACTGGAATGCTTGTTCCAGTCAACTATGCCATATTCTTCCATAATATTAGATTTTTCTATTGCTTACCATTTTGTTATGGTTAACTAGACTCTTCTCCCTTATGTTTACTTTAAGATTTTTGTGAACTGTTTCCACTCTCAAATGGAGATCAAAAGCTAAAAGTACTGGACACTAATAATTCTAATACAGTAAGACTAGACATGTCTTCTTCTTGCTTCCCTGCCAATCCTTTAGTACATACCTGAATGTGGATGTTGATCTCCAAGTTTGAAACTTATTTTAAGAGATCATAACACTACATACAGCACTGGTCAATAAAGTTATGTTATTTCCCTTTCTGCTCTTTGCTTTAGTTGACTTGAGCACATAGTAGCTATGAATATAAAATTTCACTTAAATAAATACGATCTTTCTCTTAGACTCCAGCTGCAAAAACAGGAACCAAAAACCAGTACCTGGTAGTCTTATAAATTGCTAACTTCTATTAGGAATTAGTTTTTTATGAAAAATCTGTTTTATCGCCCCTGTCACATAAAGATCAGACAAAACATAGCAGTTTGAATGCTTTTCAGAGCACTATACTTTTTAGTCATGTTTTTTGTTTTTTGCAGTTGCATCAAATGATTTTGGCAAACAGAACTAGCACATGATGTTTTGTTTTCCAAGAGGCAACTATCATCTGAAAAAGAACCTTGTTGTTGATTATAGTACGTTTTTTCAGAGTCATATTTGCCATGTCTCTCTTGAAAACTACCTTAGAAAACTGGTTTATAATTTAAGTTATAAAGAAATGGTAAGTTCTCTATCATTCAGAAAGTTCTTAAGGAAGAATTTGACCTTTGCTTTCACAGTTAGAAATCCATAGATTCATTTCATATATTCAGTTATTCCATGCTGCAAGAGCAAATTAAGAGAAGTTGAAAGAAATATACCTTTTAGCTCTTCCTGGGAGGGTGGAAGGGAGGTAACATCTTCTGATTACCATTACACGTCTTAGAACCTGGCAGAAATTAAAGGATTTTCGTTGTCTGAAATAGTCCAATATTCTTGGGAAATAACATAAATTTTACATTTGTCTTATAAGTAAAATGGGAGAAAAGATAAATACGTCAAAAAAAAAGATTTTTAACTAGAAATATATAAGAAATTTGAAAGTGCATGTAGTTAGTAATTTGAAATCCCAAGTGACAGTCAGAATTTTAATTAAATTTTTAATGTATTTAATTTCTTTTATAATGTATAAAAAAGAAATTAGTAGTGTGTTTTTCAAACCACTTAGGTGGTTTTACTGTCATTTGCCATAAATACTGAATTTCTTCCAATGGCTAGCCTGCAGTATTCTTAAAAATACGAAGAGTGATCCAACAGAAAGGAATAAAGTACTTTTTTAAAGTAAAACACTTGCTTTTTGAATTCTGCTTGGAAAAACAACCTGCAGACATATACTCGCTCATTTCTGTGTCATGCAACACTTGTTCCTTATTTCACGCCTAGTGAATTTCTTTTTTTTAAGCAGTTGCTAAAAATTAGCTAAAAATTCATACTGATGCATGTGCATGCTCTTTCTTAACTTGTAAGCTACTTAATAATTAAATGAAAATGCATTGCACTGCAGTTATTGTGGTTTTCACTTTTAGTACAGGTAAGTGGATTTCAAATTCTATACCTAAAAGGAAAAAAATGAATTATGATACAGTATAGTAGTGCAACATATAGTGTTATGGTATTCCTGTTTCAGAATGAAAGATGAGATGTCTTCATCTTTTATTGGATTCCATATATAAATTATTCTGTAGTTGTTGTGGTTTAACCCCAGCTATCAGCCAAGCCCCAGGCAGCCGCTTACTCATTCCCCCACTGGTGACCCAGGTGGAAAATGGGAAGGGTTAGAAGATAGAGAAAACTCATGTGTTGAGATCAAGACAGTTTAATAGCAAAAGCAAAAGCTGTGCATGCAAACAAAGCAAAACAAGGAATTAATTGACTGCTTCCCAAGGGCAGGCAGATGTTCAGCCATCTCCAGGAGAGCAGGGCTCCATCATGTGCAGTGGTGACTTGGGAAGACAAACACAATCCCTCCAAATGTCCTCCACCTTCCTCCTACTTTCCCCCTCTTTATGTACTGACCATGATGTCACATGGTCTGGAATATCGCTTTGGTCACTTGGAGTCACCTGTCCCAGCTGTGTCTCCTGCCAAGCTCCCATGCATCCCCAACTCCCTCACCAGTGTGGCGGCACAAACAGCAGGAAAGGCCTTGGCTCTGGGAAGCCCTGCTCAGCAACAACTAAAATGTCACTGTGGGATCAACCCTGTGTCAAGCACAAATCCAAAACACAGCCTCACAACAGCCACTTGGGAAGAAAGTTAACTCTACCCCAGCCGAAACCAGCACAGTAGTTCAGCTGCTTGTGATGATAATGTTCATCTTCATACGTGGTCAAAAATATTTCTGAATCTTGGTATAATATGTTTATTCCTGGTCCAGAAATGACCAGAAATAATTAATAAATTCCCTCAACTAGTGTGAGTACCGAGAATTTGTCCATTTGAAGAAAACAAATAAAAAATGGCGAGGTATAAAAAATCCTGGGAAGTTTTTTTTAAAAAACATGTATTTAAATCTTACATGGCTCAGAGTTAAAAATCTTACAGTTGGCTCATTTTGTGTTATGAGCAAATAAGTTTTATACATGGAAATACATGTTTGTAAATTACCCTTGATTTTCTCTTGTTCAGAGTGTTAGACCTTCTGTTTTCAAGTGCTTGGAATACCCATAAGAGTTTTGAAGGACCTAGTCTTTTAGGCACCTATCAAGACTCAGAAAGCTTCCTGTGGATAAAACATTAAAAAAATAAGGGTATACTTCTCTGAGGTAGTTTACTCCAGGAACACATAAGTGTGCTGGCTCTTCTTTTGCCATCCCCAGCATTATTTACAGGAGAAGGTAATTTTGGAAGTTTCAGTGGTTGTTAGTTTTGTGGGCCCTTGGTAGCAGAAGGGAACAGGAAAGTTAAAACAATCAGGAACTCATTTGCATTTGTGATGTTCGTATTAGTTCATCCTTGCAAACAGACTGGCCCAACATGTTGATGCTTGATCTGAGTGATAGGGATATCTGTTCCTTAGGTGAGCTCTTTAAGCCTATAGAATTGCTTTCTTGGCTCCTGCTTGTTACTGCTGTTAGATCATAAGGCAACCCATACTCCCCTCTGCTTAAGAACTCATTTAAATAGGTGTTTGAAGTTCTGTGAACTCCAAAATAAAGTTCAAAAAATCAGCTTCCTTTTTATCTTCATATTTTAGCTTTCTTTGTTTTACCTGTCTTGAAGCCCCGTTTCACTGTAGAAACTGATCTCTGTACATTACATATATCTATTTGAAAATCGATAAAAAAGTCTAAAAAAAAATCCCAACCGAACAACAACAAAAAACCCAAACACAACCCCCCCACACCTTTTACGATCAAGCAGGAAATTGATTCAAGTCCATTTTGTCTATCATGAAAGATGGCCAACAAATCTCCAAATATAATTTCTTTTCTCATCTGTCAATTTCTTTTGTGATGTGTTCTGGAGAGTCAGAACATTTAACTTACTGCTCAGGGACAGTGACAATTGGTATCATTCCTCCTCTACTAATAGAAAGGCTGGAATATGATCCTAACAAGATCCAGAATTATTTCAGGATATCAGGTGATACAACTGTGTTAAGATACTCCTGAAAGCTTGGATAAGCTATTTCCTTGAGTACTGTAATAATCAAGAATGTAAGTAAAGTCTTCCATCTTCTGACTTCTTAGTCAGAAAAAGTCAGTATTGGGACAAGTGAGGGGACCTCTCTACTCCTAAGATATAGGGTGTTACTGCAAAATATTAGTCTGTCCCTATTTAATAAGATGTATATTAGATTGTGTTAGTTAAAATATGATCTTTTGTATCTGGGGAAATGTATTGTCAGGGCATAGCGATTTAGCAGAATTGTACCATTTAGAAAAAATACAGATCTCCACTAGAAGGAGACATGGAGTTAAAAGTTTGAGTAAGAATGGCAGTCTTACACAGTTACAGTATATATTCTGAAAGACAAGACTCCTGGCTCGTGTTAAAAGCAGTCGTAATCAGTATTCAGTAGTTCTTATTAATGTAGTTTTGCAAGATCATTGCTTGAGTAATACAATTTGTCACCTTTGTAAGAAGAGAGCTTCTAATGCAGTTACACTTATATTATTTGTGCAGGGAGTTTTTACATTCTGGAATTCTAGTTACATGCTAGTTTTATGTATTTGAGGATTAACATTCTCTGTTTAATTGTTACAGAAATGCTAAGATAAAATTCTGCAAACTTGTAATGGTGAAAATTTTTACTTTCTTTTAAATCCCTTTATTAAAAGCAATCAGGAGGTAAAGCAGATGGTTTAAAGCAACATACTGTATTTTCTTATCCCATAGATGATGGAGAGAAACAGCAAAAACCTTACAGACTTTCATCAAAAACCTCTCCAAAAGAGAGTTCTCAGTTGCCTGCATTGCCATTAGTAGACCAGCAATCATCATCTTACAAAGAAAGATTTATCCCTCCCGAGCTTAGCATCTGGGATTATTTCATTGCAAAGGTAATTTTTTGCTGTTTTAACAATTAAATGTTTTCTGTTACTTCTGGATTGCTAGTTTTTCTCTTGTTAGTCGTTATTCTAGGTATTGATGTGATAGAATCTGCTTGTTTTTGTTGCTCATGTTTAGCTTTTTCTACAATGCTGCCTGTTCGTATTTTTGAAACAGCTTTCTTGAAAACTGTTATTATTCAAATAATTTGTTTTCAGATAATGGTATGAACAAATTCTGTTGGTTTTTATAATTGCAGAGTATAAATGTGTAGATAATTACAGGTCAGCTATTTAGGGGAACAAGGAAATGTGAGAAGCATTTTATCAGCTGTTTCAACTGGGTGAAATGCTTGTGCATATCTACTGGAAATCAAATTATGTTGCCTTGTTAAGTCCGTTGTCAGATCTTTCTTTGTAGAAAGTTACATACTTATGTGGGGTTATATGCACATTTCTATCTCAAATGTTGTCTACATAAGCAAAATAAATTAGATAAGTGTATTTTAGGAGCAAGGACAAAAAAGAAATGGCAAATACTGAATAGCACAGTGAGGCACTGATAAGGGACTGATCATAAGGGAGAGGATGGGATTTCTCTGAGCTCTTGGAAGAGCTGAAGAGAGTACACCCTGATGGTTTTGGCTTTTCTCTGACAAGCTTGTGTGTCCCCCATCTGCTTTG
The DNA here is from genome assembly GCA_013389985.1 of Dryoscopus gambensis. Lineage (NCBI taxonomy): Eukaryota > Metazoa > Chordata > Aves > Passeriformes > Malaconotidae > Dryoscopus > Dryoscopus gambensis. The sequence continues at coordinate 5,782 of WEIT01016676.1, forward strand.
ATATATCTGGCATGAAAATAAAATAAAATAAGAATTGGAAAACAGTTAGCATTTTCATTTTCAGCAGTAGAATTGTCAGGAATGTGAAAAATAGTTAAGCTGTTAAAGTATGTAGTGCTTATGGATAATTACCCTTTACATGAGATACAAGCTCCAAATGTTACTTGGCTGAGTCAGATAATACATCTGCTTTTTATACAAAACATTAAGCGTTATAATAATCCAATTTTAAAAAGGTAATTTAGAACGAGATTTTGGCTAGAAGGCAGTTACGGAATATTGTTTAAATTTTTAGCCCTTTCTTCCATCACAAAGTAAAGTGGAGTATGATTCAGAAGAGAGTCAGGAAAGTGATGAAGATTATGAAGACATTGATGGAGATATGTTTGGATCAAATTCACATAACCAAGAACATTCTAATTCAAATTCTTACAGGTAAATAACTCTTTAGAATGCAAGATATTCTGCTATGTCTAGACTTGCATTTCAGGTTTTTTGTTTTTGAGATAATACACCAGTTACTTGATATTTCAGTGCATTATTTAGACTTAGTAGTTAATTTTTCACAGTAATTATTTTATTCATTTTATTAGTATATGGTATAGTGACTTTTGAATTCAAAGTACCTATAATATTCTAAAGTATGGTTTATAGTTTTCAGTAGTTTATAGTGAGGATTTGAAGCTCTAAATTTAAAACCTAATACTGACTAAGTGAGAAAATTATTTTCCTATTAGTAAATGACTTACTAGTGCTTTCTTGTTAGTTGGTCACTGATGAGATTGGCAATGGTTCAGCTGGTGCTTCACAATTTGAAGATTTTCTACCCTTTGGCTGGACATGATCTTTCAGGTAATAAGCAGCGGAGTTGTCTCTTCATACCTAATTAGCACACTTAAAATCAGTACTGTGTAGAATAATATATATATATGTTGTAGCTTTTAGTTCAAAAGTTCTTAGTTTTTCAGTGATACGGGAATAAATGTTCTCATACCGTTTATCATACAGGTGTATTTATGAAATGACATGGTGTGTGGATAAGATGAATGGGTGAGAAAGGATGCTCAGTAGTTACGAGAGGTCTCTTCATACTCTACGTTTTCTTTGCTTGTTAGTCATGTAAGAATGTTTGCAATGTTTATTTCCTGGTGGAAACACTGAAACTTTTTTGTAATTGCAGTAACATCATTCCTACTCTTTGTTTCATAGAATCATAGAATGGTTTGGTTTTGGAAGGGACCTTTAAAGATCATCTAGGTCTAGCCCTGCCCACCACATTGTGGGCAGGGACATCTTTCACTATATGGTGTTGCTCAAAGCCTCACCTGACATGACCTCCCAAGTCTGAGGCATCCACAACTTCTCTGGCAACTGGTTTCAGTGTCTCACTGCCCTCATCATAAAAAATGTCTTTCTTTTATCTGATCTAAATCTACTCACTTGGGTGTGAAACCATTACTCCTTGCCCTATCACTGCAGGCCTTGGTAAAAAGTCTCTTTTGTGTCTTTCCTGTAATAAATATTGAAAGGCTGCTATATTATGTCCCTGGATCCTTCTCCAGTCCAGGATGAGCAAACCCAACACTCTCAGCCTGTCTCGATAGGAGAGGTGTTTCAGCCCTCTNTATGGTGTTGCTCAAAGCCTCACCTGACATGACCTCCCAAGTCTGAGGCATCCACAACTTCTCTGGCAACTGGTTTCAGTGTCTCACTGCCCTCATCATAAAAAATGTCTTTCTTTTATCTGATCTAAATCTACTCACTTGGGTGTGAAACCATTACTCCTTGCCCTATCACTGCAGGCCTTGGTAAAAAGTCTCTTTTGTGTCTTTCCTGTAATAAATATTGAAAGGCTGCTATATTATGTCCCTGGATCCTTCTCCAGTCCAGGATGAGCAAACCCAACACTCTCAGCCTGTCTCGATAGGAGAGGTGTTTCAGCCCTCTTTGTGGCCCTTCTTTGGATCCCTTCCACAGGTCCTTGTCATTCCTATAGTGGGGGCCCCATACATGGATATGGTGTCCCAGGCAGAGTGTCACAAGACTAAATTAGCGGGGCCAAATTCCCTCATTTGCCCTACTGGCCACTCTTCTTTTGATGCAGCTCAGTATGCAAAATTGGTCATGCCCAATTTTTCATCCACTGGTATCCCTAAGTCCTTCTCCACAGGGACGCTCACAGTGTGTTCACCACTCAGTTTTGGTACTGGTGATTGCCCTGACACAGGTGCACTTTTCCTTGTTGAAGCTTGTGAGAGGGTCACATGGGCCCACTCCTCAGGCCTGCCAGGGTCCCTGTGGGTGGCATTCCTTCCCTCCAGCAAACCAACTGCACTTCTCACCTTCGTGTTCTCTGCCAGCTACCTGAGGCTGCTCTCACTACCACTGCCTGTGTCATGGAGAGATGGAACAGTACCAATCCCAACATGCATCCCTGAGGGATGCCACTTGTTACTGATCTCCATTTGGACATTGAACATAACTCTTTCGGTGAGGTCATTCGACCAGCTCCTTAGCCACCAAACAGTCCATCCTTTTTCCTCCAGCTGAGAGATAAAGATGTGTGGGACATAGTCAGAGGCCTTACAGAAGTTAAAAGTAGAGGACAGCAGTTGCTCTTCCCTTGCCCTCCAGTGCAGTCAGTTCACAATAGAATGTCACTAATAGATTACTTGGGCACAATTTGCCTTTTATGAAGCTATGTCAACTTTCTCTTATCACCTGCCTGTCAATCCATTTGCCTTGACAGCTTCCAGGACGATCTGTTTCATGATGATCTGTTCCATGATATAATTTCTCCAGTGTCAGCATTGGAGAAATCTATTCCTTTTTTTAGCAATGATAGCACAAAACAGTTCATCTTTTTATACTTATAAATATCAACTTAAGGTTTGAATAAAGCTTAGCTTGTGGAGACAGTCGAAATAAGTGTCAGCCTTCACCTGCTAGAATTATCTTTGTCAAGGTTATAATGGAAGGGGGAGGGGTTTTATTATTGTTTACTTGTCTTTCTAGAGCTTCCAGTTAGCTCCCCGATATGCCATGCAGTTTTGAAAACTTTACAGCGCTGGGAACAAGTTCTTCTCCGACGTCTTGAGCTATATGGGGGTCCACCTCAACATTATATTTCAGTTCATGCTTCTGAAGATGCCCTCGCTGCTGGTCCTGCATTACTTCGCCACAAAACTTTACTCGAGCCTACAAACACTCCTTTCAGGTGAGTCTAATTCCTATAAACACTGACTGTAATATCTTTGATATAAATCAAGCATTAGGTTGTTAGGGCATGTGATAGATTGCAACTTCAATAACTCTGTGAAATATGGAGGGTACATGTCATATTTCATGCATCTCTGGTCCAAAGCAAGAACATGAAAAACATACCACGGTTTCTAATTTTTTAAAATTCTTTTACTTCTGCTTAGCATATGGATTTTGAGTGTCTCTGGAGAAAATATGCTTGACAATAAAATAAAGAATAAAAAATTTGCCTTGAGAGATAATTAAGGATAAGTGACAGTGAATTAAATAACTGCCCCACCTTTAGAGGTAATAAAATTACTTTACTTTTTTTTCCAGTATTGTTACCTGAAATCAGAGAAGAAATTCTTATTATTTTTAATATTTGCATAGTTGTGACTTAACATAATTGCATGTTCAGCCAGAAAAGTGTGCTCAGTCTCTTAAAGTGTCATTTTTAAAATAGATTTCTGCCTTTTTAATCTTACTGTCATTTGCGGATTTCAGAATACAGAAAGTCTGGCTTTTTATTGTAAAATGTTTCATCGTGGTCCCACTTCCAGTAACTTGAGTTGATTAAAAGGGACCATCTTAACACATATCTGCTGTCTGGCATTATTTTTAAATTATGATTTAAAGCAATTCAGAGTTTTATGGATTTTGACTTGTCATAAGCAGCTATATTTATAATTTTTGCTTGAGTGTGCTGTTTCTAGGGATAAGCATAAACATTTGAATTCCGATCTGATTCTACAATCCTTCCAATTTTGTTAATGAAAAATCATGGCTGTTTCCGAGAAGTTACACAGATGATGATGTGTTCCTAATAGGAAGTGTTAGTAATTCATTGTCCATATGAAGGGATCACTCATTAGGACTAAACAGAAATTATTCATTTTGTAAAGAGTGAGCTGGACTAATAAATAATGTGTGTGCTGCTCTTATCATTGGTCTTATCAGTCTTGAAGAGATTTTTCTCAGTTGTCCCAGGACAGAAGGATAAGATGCTGCACATTCTTTTTCTTCTACCTTTTCACCTCCTCTCACCTGTTTCTCAGGAAGAGGGTAGTAAAGTACTTTCAGATAGGTCTTGTATACTGTGTGTAACTTGGTAGTTTTGCTTCAGCATTTCTTCTGACTATAGTTTGATTAGAATATTAAATACTACACTCTTGTATAAGTACGAGCATGATGTAAATATTTATTCATCTTTGTTCTGTAGATCTAGCAGTCATGCTGCACTGTCTGTGAAGAGACTCTGGCAATACTTGGTCAAACAGGAAGAAGTCCAGGAAACTTTCATCAGAAATATTTTTACGAAGAAGCGATGCCTAAATGAGGTTGGTATGGTATATAAAAGGCAGAAAATATTGCAGGTCAATCTGTCAACTTTCTCTTTAGTTATTTGGCTAGCTTGTTTACTTCTGCTGCGTGAATGGTTAATGTACTTGGCTATGACTCCAAATCTACAGTATTTCCTACAAAAAATACTTGTCCATTGTTTCATAAAATACAAAAATAATCAGACTTTGACTGTAAAATGACAACTAGCACAATGTTGCTACAGTCAGTCTCTTCTTTAAGATCAGTATAAAAGCTGCCTCAAAAGAATGACAAAATGGAACATTTCAAAGATTAAAACCAGTAACCTAATGAGCCAAAGCTGTGAAAGTTTTAGTTTGTCCCTACCATAGTCATCCCGGCTTTTATCCACTGCTTCCATAACAATCATGTTATGATTCAGTTTTAACAGGAAAATGCTCATACCACAGTTACTATTGCTATCCCTGATTATTTGTCCCAGTGTGTAGCTGGATTCCAGTTCCAAATGCTGTGAAATGTTTTTAAATTGTGGTTCTGTAATGAGCTTTTGGAGTTTTTTCTCCTTTTTCAGTGTTTTGGTTTTTTGTTTTGTTTTGGTTTTTTTTGTTTTTGTTTTGGTTTTTTTGT
>WEIT01016682.1:13076-25722 GCA_013389985.1 Dryoscopus gambensis
ACTTCAGGTTCAGTGGTTCAAAATCAGTTTTCCACTAATAAACTCCCTGAAATTTTAGGAAACTCTGGAGACTTCTGTTCAGGCTCATTCTTAGCTTGAACAGAGAAGCGGGTTCAGCTTCAATCAATTTATTCAGAGAGTTACATTAGAATCTGACAGTTAAAATTGTCCAGATTCATTAACAGAGAAAATAATGGTCAGTGATTCAAAGGAGGAGAAAGCAAAATATCTGGCTTTCCAACCAAGCTACATTAAGATCTAATAAACACTGCCAAGAAGGTATCCAGATTTCTAATCAAAATAAATCTGAGGATTACTCTGTTCTAAAATGTTTAAAGGAAATAAGTCCCTTCAATTCCAAGTCCACATTAAAGCAGTGTTTTGTGCTGCAGCTCAGTGCCTTTTAGTTTAACAGGACACCTCCTTAGCAGCCTTCCAAGCTGTAGAACACTGTTCAGGGACACTGACAGCTCCTGGCATTGGCAGAGACAGTTGTTGTGGGTTCCCTTGAAACAGGTCCAGATGAGGGGCACATATAATTCCCTGCCTCTCCTCCAGAACACCATGCCTTAGGCCTCCATAGAGCAGGATGTTACTTCATGTTTATATTTAACAACCTCCTCCCTTCCAGCCTCCAAGAAGGGAGGTCTTGGGACCAGCACATTATCCAATAGCTCAGGAGGGTTGGATTTAATTTGCTTGATTCACTACAGGCTTTCTGTTTGACCTGGGGCTAATCACTTTGGACAAAGGCCACAAGGGGATTTAGGTAGAACCCAGATCCTCGCCAGTCTTGCTTATCCAATACCTAATTTTCTGCTGGTTGGCATGTGCAAAATTGCCTCAGCCCTGATTAGAGCCAGGCAATTTTTATGGAAGAATTCTTTGTTTGCTCAAAAATGCACTTTCGTGTTGATGGAAACTATCTGTAAATTTGTACCAGATTTGACCAATTGTTTCAGCCAAAAAAAAAATATTGGAAATGTCAAGATGATTTGTTTGAACATTTTTAAGGAAAATATTTTTGAAGCTGTTCCATTTTGAATAAATAATCAAATATTCAGTGAAGTAAAACTAGAGCCTGATTCACCCTCATCTTAGGTAAGACCTCCAAAGAGTCCATTTGTTGCTTATTGTCAATGACATCTGAAGAGGAAAAAAAAGAATAGTTTCTAGGAGACCAAACATATCTAACAGTTAGGGACTCAGATTTCTATATTAATAAGAAAAAAAATTAATATTTTATGATCAAAGTGACAGAAGTTGTTAAAACTGACAACACCTTCTAGGCAAAAGCCTAAAGAGTCAATCCATTAACTGAAAACGTGGTGCTCTTTCATGTCTACAAGATGATCTAGGGACATAACTTCCAGTTAAAAATCCAACATAGAGTTTAACATCTAACTATTTTAGAGACAAGATTTATGGGCAGAGACCTGATTTTTCTCCCAGCATTTCTTATTAACAATTTATTGTCCTCACTTGAACCAATTAATAAGATTATGATTTTTCAGATTCATTCAAGTAATTCTCTTTCTTTATCACTCTTATGCACAGTATGGGTGCAATATGAGTTAGAAATTCCATTGGATGGTCTGAAATGTGGAAAGTAGTTATTTTATTTTGTGCAGTCCCTCTAGATATTTATGCAGTTGGTTGTTTTCTTTTGTGTTAATTTTTGCAGATAATTCTTCTTCATTACTGAAAGACTCTGTATGCTTTCACAAAGGTTAATGTGAGAGTTTGAGTTTTTGATTGCCTGTATAATTAAGGAACAACTTATTTACCCGAACCTAGATGCCTGATGGCAATTGAAATGACCAGGCATATCTTTCTGGCTTCTAGCTTCTTTTGGGAAGGATACAGACTTTCTGTGGGAACTACACATCTGCCATCCCTATACAGAGGTGCTGCATTCCCAAGTATGTCTAAAATGCAACTGAACTGAACCCAAAAACCTTCAGGGTTTTTCTTCACTGGGATCCTGGCATTCAAAGAAAAGTTTCTTCCTAGGACGGTGTAACTTCGAAAATAAAAATAATACCCCTAAATGCTCTGGAGATCTGCAAACAATCTATGTGTTAGACAGTCTAAGCTCTGTTCATCATATTGTTTTAACTCATTGTAGAAACTAGAAGTTTGTTGCTTTACTCTGAAGAGACTAAAAGGCGATAAAGGGGCACGGGGAAGGGAAAGGAGGAGGAAAGCCAAATTATTGCCTTCAGTTTATCAGAAAGTTTGGGGATGATTCCTGGGTAGATGCATAGCACTTTTTTCCTCTTCTTATAGCTAGTTCCCACACCATTATCAGTTTAGAAACTTTACTGTGCAGGATCATGTTTAGAATTTTTGTATCTCTTAGACGGTGTAACAAACGTATTTCTTAAACTGACAAATTAGATGAAGATTTAGCCTGAAATTGAAACTTTCTATAGTTCAGTGGAAACTGAGAAATTAATTATGTTAAACATAAATACTTTATGTTCTTAATGGTAATGTCATTTTTTTGCATTTTTCCATTTTCACAATTTTTTTTTTTATGGCTGAAAGTGTAGGATTCCTTTATGTTTAATCAGGTCCACAGTTTCAGAATACGTGGATCCATGTATTCATACATGTGAGAGTGTACGTGTGTTCGCATGGGCAATATGTGGTGCCTCGCCTCTGTTCTAAAGCATGGTGTGCCCACTCACAGGCAGATGGAGCTCTAGAAGCTGCGGAACCTGACTTCCAATCCCTGCGTCTGAGTGATTTATATTCTAATCGTGTCTGTTGTCTCCAGCACATGGATTCAATGAAGTGTGAGATGCTCTGCCTATAAAAATGTAGGAGTAAAAATATATATAGTACATTTTTCCATTTGTTAATAAAGTTCAACAGGCATCTGTGCTGAGAATGGACAACGGTCAGGCTGCTTATGTACAAATGTGGTCTCTCTGTGACTTCTGTAAGCTTATAAACTTCATTTATCTACACCCAGTAAGCTACTTTCAGTGAAAGCTGAATTCTGAATGAACCCGTTACAGGCTGGTTTTCTGTAGCTGACAAATTCATAACTTCTTTTCTAATTTTAAAAGCATTCAAAACTCCATAAGTTAATCACAGCTTTCTGACTTAAGATAAGGCTTGATGGATACCTTTTTTCCACCAAGTAGTAACAATCCTTTAGAATTCAGTTAACTTGCTTTGAATTCACTGAATCATTTCGTTTGTCATAACACAGTCTTTTATGACCTTTTGTGTCTAAATAAGGAAAATTAATTGCTTCTGGCAACATCAAAGTGTTGTTTCACTATACATTTAATCATTAGCTTTAATTCTCCCAAACTAACGTTCCAAGGCCTTGCAAAGAGGTAATAAGTTCAAAGCAATATGAAACATAAAGCAGGACTCTAGAATGAGTTGAAAGGATTTTCTTTAAATATATAAGAGCTTTCAAATCCATTGTACAAAACTTGGAGGAATTTTGGCCAGAACTAAAAGAAGAGCTTTACTCCCATATTTGAATGAATTACCAGATATGCTAGATACTGTATGCCCTTCTGAACTCAAACAATCTGTCTCCAAGAAATAAAAAGTACAAAAATAAGCTTAATTGATTCTGATTTATGTCAGAATTTATGCTTGTGACATATTAATAAAGCTGATGAACAGCTCACATGCTCAATATGAAATCCCACAAAACTCGTGCATACTGTACTATCATTTATAGCAGAAACTTAAAATGGGGAGTTTTCTTTTACATGTTCAGATTCCTTTTGTTTTCCATTGCACAAGGGATTAGGTCCAATAGTTTATGAAAATACACATTTCGCTAAAGTGTTTTATGTTGAAGGAGTTGCTTCTCCAAACCATGTCAGCAGCCCTCAAAATATCCATGCACTTGGATCCCAGGCGCTCTAAATGTCTTGGAGAAAAGCTTTCATTCTGGGGAGAGTCACTGCAAGGTGTGATGCAGTTACAAGTGATTTAATAATCATAAGAGACAACAGTACAACACAGGTGAGGTATAAGAAAGTCTTATGCACTTTGAGGAGATTTAATGCCTGCTACAAAGCCTACCATAACCACGTCTTTCTTACATGGGATTTGGATCATGATCATAATATTGTTCCACATTGCCTTCAATCTTTATCCATAATTGGCAAACTGAGAGCAGCAAGATCCAGGCTGTCACTTTTTTCAGTTTCCAGTGCAAAACTGCACATGCATGAGTTCCATGCTGAAAACATTTAGTGCTGTTGCACAGAATGGAAATTTGTGTCTGTGAGTGCCAGCACTGAGCTGAGCACATTGCACTCTGCACATGCATGGGACGAGTGTTTGTCAGAACTCTGCCCAAGGGCATTGTGGCACCAGGAGCTCAGGGAGCAGAGCTCTGAGCTCTGCTCTAACATGGCCTTGCCTTGAGAGAGTGAGCACTGTCTCAGCCTCAGATTCCTCTAAATGGAAGGTGCCATTGCAGGCATTTATCCTTCTTGCAGCAATAACCACAAAGATGCAGCTGTCTTCTATGGGCATCTGCAGCATCCAGTTCTGTGGAGGTGTGAAATTGTATTCATTAATGCAGCCTAATAACCTGAAAAATACATTTCTATAGATTTTTTTTTTAAAATGTGATCACCAAGTTAACACAACTTTATTGAAATTGGAAGCTTGTTCACTATCCCAAATACCTCTACATACAGGCCAGATGTACAGGAAAAGGGGACAACAGCCAGGTACAAGTTTACAGACACAGTCTCCAGCAGTCAACAGCCTTACTCAACTCCATCCAGGGACACTGGCTTAGACTGAACCCTGAAAACATGGGACACTGTTTCCCTGTACAGTCTGCCCAAATGCTGCTCACCTTTTGGGAGCTGAATAGCACCTGTTCTTTCACTAGTCATTGTTTGGAGATGCAGAGGAAAAGAAATAATTTGCCTAATTTGACTTTTATCTTTTTATCTTTTATGCATAATGAATACATGCCATAAACCCTCTAAAAATAGAATATTATTAATTAAATTGTAATCAAGAGCAAAAGAAAATTCTCTTTCCCTTGGCTTAGTCAGTTCAGTTCATACTGTTTTAAATCAAGAAATAAATCTAAAGCTAAAACGTTCTCTATATAAATCTGCAGAAGATCATCTGAGATAGACAGCACCACATATGTTTATAGTTGAGAATCTGGCAGCCAGAAGATGTAACAACTGATGGTCAAGATGTTCTGGTTCAGAGTTGGAAAGTAAATAATTCCTGAGAGGAAGGATTCTACAGTTCTGGGCAGCTGATCCAGTAATAAAACAAATAAGCAATAAAATCCACTTCCTGTTTTGAGAGTTCACATTTCATACTGGCAAAATTCTCCTATTAAATTCAATTTCATGCTTCCATAAATAAACCTGGCACCTTTTTAAACACTTTTCCATCTGTTTTACAACTAGAAGTGTATTATTTAATGCACTCTTGGGATTCACACCAATGGGAAAAGGACTACTTGTATAGAACACAACATTTTAGTTGGAGAGAGTACAGAAAAATAATCACTAGCTTCCCTAAATTCTCAAACAATTGTAACAGGACTCTGATGTAATCATTTTTATCAGGCAGGAGAAAGAGACTTTTTTCTTTTGTGCATAAATGTTATTTTTTTTCAACATGAAATGTATTTTGAAGCAGAACAGAATATCTACATTTTTGCTTATGAGGAGATAGTTCTCCTTCAAGAAAGGGAAAATATCTCCTAAAAGTTTAAAGAAACAATCAATTGAGTTAACCCCAGAAACTCTTTCAGTCGGAAGTTATCTCTATTGACAAAGAAATCTAATGGCAATGTAAGTATTATTCTTTAATTCTTTGGGCCATTTGCATGTATAGATCCTTCATTGCTGTGCAAAAGCTCCATTATCTTTATTTCACATGTGATAATATATACATTTCAGAGAATACAATGAAAATATGAAACCATTTGCCCCAGTCATCAGCAAGCCAGAGGCAGTCAGATATCTTGAGACACAGACAGGAGAACCAGGTGCTCGACTCTCCTGTACCTCCATCTAGGATTAGTGGACAGCTAAGGACAGCTTAAAGGCTTTTTCCTGTTGTCCTTGATCTTGGACTGATATGCAGTGATGGAATAGAGTGAAAGCACTTGAACTGCATGCCTCTGTTCAGTACTCACTGATTTTTCTGCTGTTTCCAGTATATAATTCAGAAGATACGTAGCTTAGCTTCTTGTTTTAAAGTGTGAAAGGCAGCAATGTCAGCACTTAGGGCACAGAACCTCTTAACCTTCCCAGCACTCTAATAAACACCAAAACACCTACTGAGCCCACAAAGCTCCCACACATAGAATTTCCACTGTGTAGAGAGAGCAAGCTTGAGGAAAAGATGTATATATTTGCAAGGATGTCGCAGTGTGTCTAATGAAAAGAACACAAAAGCATTGACAGAGACAAAGGAGAAGTCTTTAAGTCATCGTAGAAATTAACAGTGCATGATAGTCCTTAGGGAAAAAGATAGGGTGTGACAAGGGAAAAACTGTCTCATCATAGATGGATCTTTGCTTTGTGTTCTTAAGACTGCACTTAGCTTTAACTAAAGCCTTTGACATACAGTGATGCTCACTTTCCTTGAGATAGCAAACTAAACCCACTGATACAGTGCTCACAACAAAAGGCAGCAGCTCTAGTGGCCCCTAAAGAAGTCATATTGAACATTGTGGAAATTATTAAGAATAATATTTTTTTGTGTTCCATCTGACCTTGTACCCACTGCAGAGGAAGGATACACACAGATAAAGAGCATCCACAGGAGGATAAATATTACAGGTAAGAATCCTGTGTCTCCAGTGACTTGTCCAAAACCAGGAATTGGTTTCTTTGTTGCTGTTCTGTACCTTCATTCATGGAAAATGACAATGGCTTGTCGATCCCATTTCATTATTGTCTTTCTTGGGTGCCCATGAGTACACATGCAAACAAAATATTCCTGTAGTTAGACCCACCCCAAATCCTAGCATGAGCCAGAGAAGGCAGGCAAGGATCCTCAGCTCTAACATGTGCTGTGGATATTCTCATCAGTCAAAGGCCCTAATCCATGAGCTATAGGCTTTCAATGGCTTTGACCTCTTTTGGTCAGACATCTGTAGAGAGCCCTCTTGAAGTTTCACATATGATGCATATCCTCAACATGCTGGATCCAGATGATGTTCTTATTTCTTCACTGTAGAGAAATTTTACCTTTTTAAGCAATAGTTGGGAAAATTATTTAATACTGAATTTCTGATTTGGCCTCCACATTGTCCTTGTTGCTGGGGCAGATTTACTAGGGGATCAAAGGAACAAGAGGCAACAGTACCCCTTCATTATATGTGCACTCATAAATTAACCAGTTCCAGAGAGCATTCCTGGGGTACTGGAAGTCAGTCAGTCATATATACTGTTAAATTGTTAGCAGAGTCCTTGGCATGGTTTTGACCCAGGTCAGTGAGCACACTCCCAGAGAATACCTAGGAAAGTCTGGAAGTTACAGTGGGCCAGGGAGCCCTCTGAAGAGTCACTTTGGATGCCACCACATTTTTCTGGAGTGTAAGAGAGTTCAGCAGGATGGTTTTGGGCTGTTTCATGCTAGTTATTTCCACTGGCAAGGGATAACACTGGAAGTGAATTAAACAGTCATGTAACCCTTACAATTGCTGCTTTATGCATGGCAGTATTAGGATCAAACAATGAAAGTGTTGCCTGGAATGTCTGCATCCAGTTGCATCCAAAATGACTTTTAGCTTTAGAACAGGAAAAATGTTTAACACCTCTCTCAGGAACACAGACAGGAAGAACGAGTGCACTCTCAGCCAGTTCACCAATGACACCAGGCCGTGTGGTGTGTTCCCCATGTTGGAGGGAAGGGATGCCATCCAGAGGGACCTTGACAGGCTTCAGGGGTGAGTCTGTACAAATCTCATGAAGTTCAACAAGACCAAATACAAAGTCCTGCACCTGGGTCATGGTGAGCACGAGCACAAGCACAAGTACAGGCTGGTCAGAGAATGTGAGAGCAGCCCTGGGGAGAAGGACTTGGGGGTGTTGGTTGATGAGAAGCTCAGCATAACCTGGCAATATGTACTTACAACCTAGAAAGAAAAGTGTATCCTGGGCTGCATCCAAAGTAGCATGGGCAGCAGGTTGAGGATTCTGCCCCTCTGCTCTGTTGAGACCCCACCTGGAGTTCTGTGTCCAGCTCTGGGGCCCCCAATATAAATAGGATGTACACCTGTTGGAGTGAGTCCAGAGGAGGCAATGAAAATGATCAGAGGGCTGGAAAACCTCTCCTGTGAATACAGGCTGAGAGAGCTGGGGCTGCTCAGCCTGGATTAGAAAAGGTTCTGCAGAGAACTCATAGCAGCCTTCCAGTAACTAAAGGGGGATAATATGATGGGCACAAACCTTTTAGTCAGATCAGTAGCAGTAGGAAAAGGGTTAATGGTTTTAAATTGAGGTAAGGTCAAGTTAGATTGGATATAAGGAAGAACATTTTTACAATGAAGTTTGTAAATCACTGAAACAGAGACGTTCTGGATGCCTTGTCCCTGCAAGTGTTCAAAGCCAGATGGGATGGGGCTCTGATCAGCCTGGTCTAGTGGAAGATGTCCCTGCCCATTGCAGGTGGGTTGGAAGTAGATGACCTCTAAGGTCTATTCCAACCCAAACCATTTCATTATGCTAGGGGCTTTTTTTTTTTTTTTAATTTTCCCCTGTTGATTCTGCTATTTAGATATTCATTTCCTAAAGTGTCGATAGCTGGTTATAATAGAAATACACAGAATTCAAAAGCTTTTGGCCTACTTTGTTTCAAAGAAGAGGATTGGTACTTTCTTATTGCTTAAAGGCAGCATGAAATTTTAAGCCAGCATTTCCCACCAGCATTTCCTTTTTGGTTATTTAGGGACTAACAAGAGACCCAAAGTATTTCCTGCATTCACAGCTTGTAACCACTGCCTAGGGATTTCAAGCACATAAATCCTTTTAGCTTTTCACAAGCAGAAATTGCCTTGTCATGATCCCAATAATCAGCTCATTGATTCATACAATTTCCTTGGGTTTTGATGCAATGTAGTAAATTGCCTTGGAGTTTTAGGAATGCGTGTGTGTGTAAGTGAAGGTGCATATATGTGTGTGAATATACACATGGATAACAGGAGGATATACCTCAGTGGAAGCTGCTGGGCCAGCCACCAGACTGGCAGTCTTACAAGTAGCGTGTCAGTGCACCTGGGGTAAGGCTTTGAACTTCAGTTCAAGAGTGTTTGGGTATTTGCTCCCACTGCTTCTGTTGCAAAGCTGCTCTAGGATCTAACTGCTGTAACAGATAAGAATCTTCTGATTTCCAGATTGAGTCTATTCAGGGACCAATTTATACCTTTCTGTTGTTGTGCCAGCATCATCCTTTTGTTTAAATCACTGTTCTTTTTCTGTGGTATTAATCTCTCTGCTGTATTTATAGAATGTAATCATATTGCTTCTTGATTTTGATTTGCCAGGCAAGATAAATTAAGTAAACCCACTGTTCTCTGACCATACCTGCTGGTCTTTTCTGCATCCATCTTTTCTCAGCATGAGTTACCAGAATTGCACGCAAGACTAAAAGTAATGTCTTACTAGTACCTTGTGAAACACCAATGATCTCTTACTTATCCCTGCATAATTTTGATAGTAATCTTGCAAAGAATTCATATTGTGAAACTTGTCGTCATATTAGCAATTTCTGGCTGATTAGGTCTTCATATCACCACCCCATAAACAGACACACCCACATGTAATTTTATCTTGTTGAAGCCCAGCCCAATCCCACAATTCTCAATGTCACTAAGTTCCTCCATATTTACCACCTTCAAATTCTGTACCTCTTACAGGCTTCAGGGCAGATCTTTTGTATTAATAGCAAAGTGATTTCCTCCCAGTCTGGATTTCCCCTCATGTCAGTGGCTCTAGTGCCCTTCCTGGCCAAATCCTAACCAGTTTTGCAGTTCCATTACTGAACCCATCTTCTCTGACCTTGCTGGTAATCTCTCAGTGGCCACCATGTTAAAAGTTTTCATCAGTGTCCAGAAAGCTTATGTTTGCCTCATTTCCTCTGTCTAGAAATTATTTTATTTTAAAAAAGAGAATGGATTGTTAGTTTATCATTATTTGCATTAGATAACCTCTTTCAGTAACTGACCTCCATACCTTTAATAATTTTTTTATTCCAATCTTTTTTAAAAGACATCAGATTGCTGACCTAAAATCTAGGTGATCTCTAGTTGTTCAGACCATTTTCTTATTC
The DNA here is from genome assembly GCA_013389985.1 of Dryoscopus gambensis. Lineage (NCBI taxonomy): Eukaryota > Metazoa > Chordata > Aves > Passeriformes > Malaconotidae > Dryoscopus > Dryoscopus gambensis. Next base: position 23,385 of record WEIT01016682.1, read on the forward strand.
CAACTTCTTTAATGTGTGTGTGATGTGTCTCCAAACATTAGGCACCAAACAGGTTTTACAAATTTGTTAAAAATAGCTGCTACACTACTTGAAACTTTGTTTGCCAATTTCCTCTTGGGATTGTACTTATTTTCCACTCTTTACCTCCTGGAGTACATTAGACATCTCAAGTTGTGTTTTTACCTTGATTCTCCTGGTTTCCATTTCTATACATTAAAAAATGTGTCCTTGCTTTTTTTTTCTGATGTCCAAAATCTTTCCTTATTTCCTTGAAATCTGAGCTAAAGCATAATTCAGTTTTCAGCCTATGCTGGATTTATTCTTCATTTCTACTCTATCATCACTACTTTCTGGCTCTACTTCTTTTTATTCACATGGCTGAAGAATCTTCTGTTATGTGCTTCAATATTCTTTGCAAGGTCCAACTCAGCTTGACTCTTTGTTAGTCTCACTTTATCTACACATTTTTTGGCCTCTAAGGCAGTTTTCTTTGTTGATCAATCCTTTTTCCCTTAATCAGTGTAGGCACTCTGCTTATTTCTAATATTCTTCTTTTTTTCATCTGTTCAGATCTGGAATTACTTCCTGCAAATTTCCTTTTCTTTTTTTTTTTTTTCTCTCTGAGACAGAGACTTGTGATAAGTTTTGCACCCTTGACTTTAGGGTTCTTCTACATTCAAGTATCAAATTCAAGTCCAGCTGAATTAACTGTCTAGTTTCTGCTGTTTATCAAAATTTTCCTTTTGGAAAGTAATTTAATGTTTATGAAATAAATTTCCATTTAATTTAACTCATTCTTCATGGTACCTCAGGCTGAGTGTCATTCTCTGTGAACAACAATTCACTTCTGAGGTCTTTGATGCTTATCGACATCAAAACCAGTGGTTAGATGGGTAAGAGGAAGGCTATAGAATGGAAGATATTAGGCCCTTCTATTTTTTCTGTGCTTTTGACCTAAGCATGACTTACTATTTGCTCACTGGTATTTTTTTCTATAGCTCTGCTTGTAGAGACTGCTGTGATCTGGTCTTTGTGTCTCACACCCAACAGGCACAGTCTGACATTATCAATTATTGTCAAGCTCTCCTTGCCTGCAGAATATGGTGGACACACCCAAACTCTGTGGGGTACTTCTGTGTCTGTGCAAATTCCTGAACTGAGAATTTATTCTATCCTGCTGATCATTTCAAGCCAGAGCCATGTTGAGCTCCAGTTTAAGACATTCTAATTGGTTGGAACACCAATTTAACAGTACAGTGATCTCATGTCCATACCTGAGAATTGCTTAATTTACAAGATAGCCTATTTTTTTGGTTGCCCCAACACTCGCAAATAATGAGTAGGAAATGGGAGGAAGATTTCAGCTTCCCTGTTTTCCTGTCAGAAAGACAGCGCAAACCTGAGTTCCCATTTCCAAGTATGCCAGTCTTTTCACTGAGCAATGAGACTGTGAACTTGAAAAGATCCAAAGGCTGTTGCTGCAGGAAGAGTAGCAGGGTCTCTTGTGTGTTATGGCAAGGCTTACCTCAACAACGGGATCCAGACTCCTCACCTTTGATGTTGGACAGACATCATATGGAGAAGGAGGCAACCACTTTACCAGTGGGTTTAGCAGAAATTTGGTGGGGAATACAATTTCTGTTCCTTACGGGAGATACTTAGAAACAAAAACACCATAAGCATTTTACAGTATTGAAAAATTCATTTATTCTTGGGTTCTTTCCAGGAAATTTACCTTCAATTAATCTGACATTATACCACAATGCAAAATGGAAACTTCTCAATTCAGCTTAGGCAAATGGTCATCTACCTTGAAATGAGGTGGATCTCTAAAAAAATGGTATTTTTCCTTCCTTTTTTAAAAATTATCTAAAACTCCAGAGTAAACTCGGGGGAAAACTTTGCAGTAATGCTTTGTGTTCTCTCTGAATAGTATAGGTGTATTTTTCGGAGAGCCTGAATATGTTTAAATTTCAGCTTGTTCAGTTGTTTGAGATTTATTTTTCTTTGAATGAAAGAATGTAGATTTTGACATACTGCATCACAGGATGAGTCAAACCATGCTTAACTATCTCTGAGAAGCCATGAGCAATGAATAGAAAATTCTGAAAGATGCACAAGTTATGAACAATGGCTAAGCTCAAAGGTTTTTCATGAAAATTAGACACATTTCTATAAACCATTTCATTTTATGAATAAAATATTGACTTCACAGAAATAAAGATCACTTCCTGAAATGGAATCTCAACAAAATAAAAGGAAAAAGCTTACCAGATTTTTCATTCATAATTTATAATTCTGAGAGCTTTCCTTATACACTTCGAACTGTTCCACATTT
>WEIT01016683.1:10354-20576 GCA_013389985.1 Dryoscopus gambensis
AAGCTCCTCTGACTCACTTGCCACTGAATGGAGTTTTCTGAGGTACTACTTTTGTTACTATAGGACTGGGTTATTGCAGCTCCTTTTCCTCCGGCCTTCAAGAAAAATCAGTTCATGAACTATGCAACACTGCTTCAAGGCTCTTTTTATGAGAATAGCCTAATCTACATATGGCATTGTCCCTACTTTACAGTCTTTTAATTGGCTACAAGCAGCTTACCATATTGATTGAAAAATTCTTCTTGTTACATTTGAGCTATGGCTAATAATGATCTTTCTCTTCTCCCTGTCTTCTTGATTTGTAGTTCACATCTTCTCAGGAGCTCACTCCTTTCTCTTTCAGCCTGGAGTCTCCTCTACTGGGTCTTATTCCCCCTCTGGTTTCATAAAACCTCATGGCTAAGCTGCTGGTGTTAGAAAGATGCTGAATAGGATGAACCTGGGGCTCAATGGCAAATTCTGCTTTCCAAATGAACTCTGGAAGCTCTTGGTGGTATCATTACGTTATCTAAGATTGGTTGTTTAGAGAATATTTCAGTAGCAAAATAGAAAATATAAATTAAAAAAAAAAATCAACCCCAAATATTTTGTGCATGTTTTATGGGGGCTAAAGAGAAGTTACAGAGAAAAGGTCAGTCGGTAAATAAAATGCATGTGTCCTTACAGTGAAATACAGCAGAATCCTTACTCAAAGGGCTGTTAAAAACAGTTGTCATTCTTGATAACTGTAAATGTGTAGCAAAGTTAATACATTCACTTGTTGTTATGGAAGGAATACCAAAAGAAAATGCTATGATGAAGTGTTATTTTCCAGAAATCTGACTGTAGTAATTTCTCCTAGATGATGATCCAATGATCCATGAACTAATAACTCCTGCAAAAAATAAAAAAGTGTTAAATATTGCAGAATATCCATCTTATTTTTAAGACTGTTGCATCAAATTGCTGTACAATCCTCACTGCTGATGTAATCAATGGGAAATCTGTCTAAGCAAGAAAAATGTGAAATGGCATGCCACACTGTCATGAGTAAAGCTGATTGAAAAAATTCCACTTGACACCCTGTGTCACAAACTGGGGGCAGAAATTTTGGCATAATTCAGGAACTCAAAAGAGAGTTACTCCAAGACCTGGAAAATGTCATCACTCTCTTTGGAATAAAATGTGTGAATTATTCTTATTGTTGCATTTGTTAGTATCCATATTTCCTTCTTTTATGCCTTATTTTACTCATTTAATTTAAATGAGAGCAAATGTGTTCTGGCTGAATGTCATATACATGTTGTATGTAACAGAACTATGATTAACTTTATGAATAATTACCAGTTGCAACTAAACAATTCAGATGGATAGTTTCATTAAGAAAACAACATGGGGTCATTATAAGGTTCTGGTCACTGCCCCCAGTCTTAGAAAAAAATATAGTTCTCTGAACCACCAATCTGAACTGGTGATAAAATATCCCAAGTAGGCTCACATTAAGCTGGATAATATGCAGGCTGCTTGATTTGTATTGAATATGTGTCTGGTGGCTGGAACCCACTGTAATGAACTAGCCCACAAATCACAGCTTAATGGGAATCTACTTATACATATTGCTTAATTAAAAGTTGTGAGCTTATTAACATGTGTCTTTGGCACTGAGCTTTGGGGATGTAATCTCTGTGCAAATAAGACTAGGTTGTAAAAGTTTTATAGATTGACAATGATATTAAATTCCATACCTTAATAACCCATCATTTTCTCAAAGCGTGGTTCCTATTCTGTATTTATTCAAAGGTGTGACAAATTGTTTGTTTGTAATCCTTTACTCCATAGGACTTTGTGTGCTTGCTTTATCTCAGAAATGGTGTTGCTGATGTCTCATCTACTTCTGTCTATTTTTTTTTTTTTTTGGGTGGTGCTAGCTTTTCTGGCTGGCATACAAACTCAGAGACTCTTTTTTTATTATAGAGGCACCCCATGGCACAACACTTTAGTTAGAATTGTGCCAGTGTTTCCATTATAAACCTCTGTTTTTATGGATTTATAACTTTACTGTAAAAATTTGCTTCAGGCTTAAAATTGGACTGGAACTTCCAAGAGCGGGAGGGAACATTCTTTAACAATTAGAACAAAAATCTGCAGTATGTTGCTCTTGGTTACATGACTTTCTTCATTTCTGTATGGCTAGTTTCAGAAACCCTTCTGTCCAATTTTCTGTTCCATTTTTTTTTTTTGGCTGTATCACATTTATCTCAGCTAATTCCACTTTGTGTTCATTACTGAATTGATATTACTTAAGGAAAAAGAGAAGAATAAAGCAATCTCTTGAAATGCTTTAAAAAGACAACTTCTTCTTTCCCTATGGAAATATTTACTTCAACCTATTTGGCACCTCCCCTTAGACACTTGGCAATCTGATGATGCTATATGGGGGAGAAGAACAGAGAAAATTGGTAAATGGAGATAGATGAGCTTTCAGAAGTTGTTGCAAGATTCTAGTGGTTTTCATGAGTATCACATATGCCATGGCTGTCCTTTCAGAAGAAAATCACACATTTTCACATTACACCCTCTGACTCACAGATCTGTGAAAGAGCAAAGAAAAAAAAGCTCTATTCTCATTCATTTTGATGTCTTTCTCTTCAGGTACTCAGCTTGAGAAATGGACTGTTAATTGTGGGTATACCTCTTCCCCTTAATGGCTTGTTCCCCATCCCCTCACCTCAATGTCCCACCAGAGAGCAGACGAAGTTTTCCCCAACTGACCTGTTTCCCAAAAAAGGGTTAGGAACCCTTAGGATGCCTTCATCTCTGTACTTTACTATCATTCTGTCCCTAAAAAACATACCTGGGGGACAAAGATGGATGGTTGTTCAAACAAGCAGGTGGATGGGCAGGATTCTGGTATGGCAGATCTGTCATATCTGACATAGTCTGAGACCTGTGCATCTGTGTCTAGCCCAAAGTTTTTCTGCAGCAGCATAAATACTGAGCAGTATGGCCATATCTCTTCCACGGTGTGGTGTTAGCAAACCGGGGTGGTTACCAGTCCTTGGAGATAGACACTGAGAATCTCACATTTGAGATGCCCTACAAGAAGGCATCTCCTTCACCCTGGAATTCAGCTTGTGTTCAGTTGCTGTCCTGAGGCCCAAATGCTGTTGTACCCTTCTAAAGCTTTGGGCTGAGAGCTTTGTGGTAGATCATTTCCCGGAGCCTACGAGTAAGAGAGGTTTTTATTGAGGAAAAAGAGGGAAAGAAGGGTCTGTCTCTGGAGAGGGTTTCTGAATGGCCTGGATCTAGTTTCTACTCCAGTCTTTTGTAACATGCTGGGCACTGCAGTGGGATCCCATCGCAACAGAGACCCAGCAGCCAGCAGATGTGGACCAGGCTGTGATGTCTCACAATCCTGATTTGTACAGAGCCTGACCCAACAGGTGGTCCCTGTGGGATTTTTTACAGTGAGCATTATACAATAATGAAGGATTAATTACACATGACTAACAACTAGCTAGTTCTTTCTAGAGGATGAATATGTCCTAGTTGAAGTAATAAGTATTGTTTTCAATATGCATACTAAAATAAACTGTATAGTTACTCTGCATTCACAGCAGTTAACACAGCTGCATATGACAAATGAATAAGCAAAGTTATAATAGACTAAGGATTTTCTGTTTGTAGCCCACGAATTTTGAGTTCTGTACACAAACTGCTTTAATTCCAGCTCTTTCCTTTTTTTGCGTTCATCAGCAGTTCTGACAGCTCAAAAAATAATTATTTCAATTTGGCATGAAACTCAGTTATTTTGAACAATTGATTAGAAAAGACTCAAGCCAGATGTGGTTTTGATTTCACACTTCATAACTGTATAGCAAAAAGGAATTTTCAAACAAATGATTGCTTCAACCTGAATTGTCAAAACATTTAATTACAAAATGAATGCACTGACAGCGTTGAATTTCTTAAAAGAAATTTTTTTGACAAGAAGTTCAGCAACTTGTCCATATTTTCATAAATACATTTGATGGCACCTTTTTGTCTAATAAAAGTTTTCTGTGCTTTAATCTGATAGCCTAACTATTAGGACCTGACCCAAGAAAACAATTAAATACCACTGAAGCCTGGAACTTGAAAAAGCATTTGAGTGTTGAACATGCTAAGTTTCTGGCCTGATTCCTTCAGAAACTCATTCTTTAGAAATCTACTCCCTCTTAATTAGTTTGATTAAGTAGCATTTTATCTGAGACACCCTCCACTGTGAAAAAAGGAAAGTAAGAAGAGCTAGCTGGCAGTTAGACTAATGAGAAAATGATAATTTCTCTAATACCCTGCCAGGGTCCAGTAAAATACTACTCGCATTAAAATAAAAGTTATATTTCCCTAATCTTTTAGAGATGTGTGATTCTTTCAAAATTATATTAAAATCAAAGATTTATTACTGTCCCAAGCCTCAGCCCATTTGTTCTAAGAGGTATGTTTGAATTCCAGGGAAGAAAAAGGAGAATTAATTGCAAATCTGTCTTACACACTTTCTGTATCATATCCTTGTCACAATTTTATACTATTTTATTTTTATAATGAAATGGAACCTATGTATGTCTTTTGAATATCCTGATTCATTAGGCAGCCAAGGGTTGCTTTGGAAGAAATGTTTGTGTGTTATTTCACCTGGGTAAGAGACTCAGAAAAGAATAACCACAGTCTTTGCTGTGAAACACAGACAGCTGAGCAATTAACCCATGAGCATCCTCACTTCGCTGCCCTTCTCATGCACGTTGGTTGTGAGAAAGCCTCACAAAGGGCACCCAGAGACACGGCCAAGCTGATGCCAGGGTGCAAGGAGAGTAAGAGACAACCAGCAGGGCTGGTGCCATATGGGATGTGTCCAGGGATTCCGGTGGTGCACCACAGACTGCCCGGCTGCTGTTACAGGGTGGTGATGCCAGTGGTTGAGTGTTAATGGCAGTGGCGGAGGCTCCAGCAGCAACAGTGCTGCACAGAGCCACAAAATCTCTCATCCTGGGGACCTTGGAATGCAGCTGGGCACATGCCTTCCTGCTTTTGGGGCTAGCCCATCCTCATCCTCCCATGCTGCCAGGCTCATTGACTCCCTGAGGCTTTGAAGGAACATGTGCTGGCCACCCAAAGGGAGTGTACTAATTCTCTAGCATTTGGGGTACAAATGACCACAAAATGGGCAAGACCTGAGAAAAATCAAGCTATTGGTGCAGCTGCTCTCAGCAGGAGCTACTGCTCCTTCTGTGCTCCAGCAGTCAAGCAAAAAGTGACCTGCCAAAACCAGGGGAAAATCCAGAGCTAACTAGGGGTCACAGACACTCTTGAGCCTTTACATAGGTCCCACCTAAACAAAGACAAGCTGAAGCCATTAACTCCACTCTTTTTGGGTCCTCTGCATATGCGACTCAGACTGTCTCTAACATAGCACATGAATATACTTTCTTAAAGTTCTAATTGATATTCAGAAATAACTTTCTTCATATTAATGGAATTCACAGTTAATCTTCAGGGAAAAAATTCAGCATTTTTATGTGAAATTAGGTGTATATTGCTTAATCAAGGCTTTTCTGAATTAATTCACTAAGAATAAGTATTCATGCTGGTTCTCTTTCAAAAGTCTTTGTTTCAATACAGCTAATAATTTTCAAACAGTTACAGCTAATTATCAAAGAAAAACTAATGAGGCTGTTCATGACATAGTACAAGAACAATTTCTGTTAAAATATTATACTTTTTTTTATCATTGAAATGCTCACTTTTTTTTTCAGATTCTTCTATGCTGTAGATATCCCAGGAACAATTTATATCTTATCTGCTACCCCAGAATGCCATTGAACAGAATTTCATTTTCTACCAAAAAAGCCTCTGAATACCCCAGTGCTTTACAGAAAGAGGAGGCAAATCCTTCCTTCACCGGTACCAGATCAGCTTTTTGCCCAGACACTGGAGCTGACAGAAAAGGTGCAATGCAATCCAGATTACAACACCAAGAACATAAATAGAAGAGGAGTAAGGCCAAGAGAAGTCAGATCTAGAGAGACATGAGTAAGTGGGTACAGGGCCTTAGGGCCAAAGTTTCCTTTGACCAGGCTGAAGTTTACAGAGTGCAAAGTATAGAAAGAGTTATTTCAAACTGCGAAGTAATGAATGCCCAGTGTGCCTGACATCTGGATGTGCATTTCACTGTACGACCTTGGATGAAACCCTGCTCCCTCCAAATTCAGCTGGAACTTTGCCCACCTACACCAGGAAGCTGTCACAAATGCTACATGGCAACCAAAGAAAAGGGGTATGACAGTAATGTAGGATGTGATCCCCTTCACCTCACTCAGGAAAATAATCAGTGATTACTCAAGCAACTGAGGCAGAGATAAACTGCTTAGGTGATTAAGACAAACAAGATAGGGCTGCTGGTGTAATATTCTGAGAAAAGCCATTTGTTCTCCAGATCCCATGAAAACAAAAAAAAGAGAGACAGAAGCTAACAGTTCTCTGGATGTGTGAGTTTCTAGATGAAAAATGAGATCCTGCTTGTGTTGTTTAGACTTCTTCAGCTTACTGAGCAGGAACTGAAGGAATAAGAGGCAATTTTTTTCATTTTTTCAATCATGGTCTGAGAGGAAGTCAGTGCAGTGAAGAGATAAATGAAAATATTCTTCAATTGCCTAAAAACAACAAAAAAGAAATTTATTCTGACCTTAAACAGAATCATGAAAAGATCACTGTATCTAGTTTTAAAGTAAATCCACATACTCATCTGGGCATATCTAGAACACTTGCTGAAGGATTTACATTATAATGCCAAAGATTTCATTGCTTTTTCTGGCCTCTCATGAACATACCCAAAAATGAAAGGACTCTCTTTATCCACCATGCAAGTACAGCTGAAATATTGCCAATGCAGGCTTTTCTGTCTTGTCCTACTAATCTATGCATCCCTAAAGGTAGGATGATAATTCATTCTTTTTTCCTAGAGCACTCTGGACCATAATACTAAATGGGAAAAGGACTGTGTGTCCTAATTCTGAGGAACGAGACTAAAATACCAGTATTTTTGACCAGTATCATTGACTACTAGGTAATCATCAGCAGTAAAAGCACCCAGAGCCTAACACAGTGACCGCAGAAGACAGATGGAATATTTCCATTCGTTTCAGTTGGGTCCTCTGTGCTCTTGGGCTAGGTTTTATCAACAAAACCAGCAAAAAATATATCTGTGCTGCAGTAATTGTGTCCCTTCTGAAGCAATTGTTCCATAGACTTTTGAGTGGCACAACTGTAACTAAATCCCTGTGTTACAGGGATTTATTGTGCTGAAAACCTATCTAAAATATACAATATGCAAAACATTAGTCCATATTTGTAAACATGGCAACTGGCTTCAAAGGCTCAAAGTCTACTCAAATGGTAGAAAAATGTCTTGCCAACTTGTTACATAGGGATTGCAAGCAAAACATTAAGAACACCTACAATTAACCTTTCTAAAAGTAAATATGTATGCTTGGATCAGTACTTTGTTCTTTCCTAACCTGCATGTGGCCAGTGATAGGGGAAGAGTTGCTTATTTTTGGTGTGGATTGGTTTTTTGTTGTTGTTGCTGTCTTTTTTTGCTTGTTTGTATTTTTTGGGGGGGTTAATTGTTTGTTTGTTTGAGTTTTTGGTGTGGTTTTTTTGTTTTTTGGTTTTTTTTTTAATTTGAGGTCAGTTGAGAAACACCAATCTTGGCATTCTCACACCTGATAGTCGCTTTATTTCCTATGTAACAGTGTAGTATCAGAAGGCTTGAATAAACATTGTTAACACCTGAGATTTTCTAATTGCTGGCAATTATGAGCACCTGATGCCCTAAGACAATACCATTTCTTTTCACCTTTCCTTTGTGAGGACATATCGTGCTGTGTTTCTCCATGCTGAAAAGAAGAGTGACTACTGGTGCCAGATGAAATAAAATCAAGATATCTCCCAATAATTTGAGAGCCAATATATGTCACTGCTCTAGCTCCCTCTGCTCTTGACATCATTTAAGGATTTCTGTGTGAACCCACCTGGGAATGACAGAGACAAACAGCAATCAAGGCAGTCCTTCTTGAAGAAATAACTGTAAATCTGACAGAGAATGAGTTTATTTACTCCTTTGCTTCTTCAGACCTTCACAAAGCCATTTGGGAATTACACTGGGATGGATACGTGAATATGGCTACTGTGAGCTCTGCTTACTGAGAGAAATCTCTTATATTTCTTATTGCACACAATCACTACATGAAACTTCCTCAGCAACATACACACACAGTATCAGGAATTTTACCTCTAGACATCTCAAAATGTAGTAAAACCAATGCTTTCTGATAAGGAGGAACTTATAATTAGGCAATGTGTTCACTTGGTGCTGCTGACTCTGCATTTCTAATTTGTGGGATCTGAAAGCAGCTGCTTTAGGAGGAAGCAAAGCCTGGACTGGATAAAAATTGTATGGTCTTTCCCAGGCTGCTCTCTACCCCTCCTTAACTTGTGAGACCTGCTGTGCTTTAGAGAGAGAGTCTGTCTTCCCTTAGTCTGCATTCATATTTGCTATCAGAGGTCTTGATTTAAGAATTATCATCACTGGAATGAATCTCATTGCTGTTCATGAACACCGGTAAGATTAAGTATATGTCTTTCACTTGTTAACCTTTTCACATGTGATTGCATTCAGCAGTGCTGAACATCCTCAGATGTAACCCATCAAGGAGGTAACTTGCTGTATTGGGCAGTGATCAGCTGCAGGTTCTGAGACTTCAAGCAACAGACTTAGATTTATACAGGGGATTGAAGACAGGGCGATAGCTCTGCCTCCATGCCATTGCAGGAGCAATCCAGCTCCAGTCTGAGAGCACGTTTATTTGCATTTGCAAATATATTGTGGCATTGACTGCCATGCTTTTCTTGTTTAGGACTACATTCACATGAAGACTCAGTAAGTCACTGCTCAGTCTAAGAATGGGTGGGTTCATACACTTGCACATGTTTAATTCCTGGGGCATGGCTTATTTATGCCTTTGCCTGCAGATATTTTGTTATTTTTTTTTTTTGTGTGCATGTGTGTGAATTTAGACATTCTAGCATTTAGACTTTATGTTGTTTAGTACACTGCTATTTACTGCCTCATACTGAATGACAGTGAGAGAGCACTTTTTCTGTTTTTAACTATATTTGAACAGTGCTTCCGCTAATGTTTTAGTTTACAACACTGGGATCAAAAGCACTTACAACTGTGGTATGAGTATTACTGTGTGGCTTTGGTTTCTACATAGTTAAGCCTTAGTTAAGACTGTACATATGAACTCCTGGAACAGTTTCCAATTACTCCTTGGGGTTTGTCTGTTTACTTCTGTATGTCAAGCTTTCAACTCATGTGAAAAGTAAAATTCATTATAAATTTATCTATATTGTCACAGTTTTAAAATGTAATTGGAATTGCTTTTAGCAAAAGCAGTGTGTTCAAGCAGCAGCAATGTTAGTAGATTTCTGGGAGAGAAGAAAGGGTAAGCTTGTACATTCAGTGCAATAACTGCTATATGTCTTAAGTAAAAATATCTGATTTCTTCTATTCCTCAAAAAGTACACAAATTCCATGTTAAATATTTTTTCTCTCAGGTCAATGCTGCTTCCTTTCTCTGGTTCTTCTCTTACCTTTGTTTCACTCACTAAAAGCTTTGGTTCTTGATCCTGTCTCTGTTTCTGAGTACTGTCAGAATGAGCACAAATGCATCTCCTTTTTCTCTGCTACTGACTCCCATTGCTACCTCACCTCTTTAGACTGATTTCCTTCTACTCAAAAATACCAGCTCCTCTCCCTCTCTTTTGTCTCTGAAGTGTCTCTTATCTGCTCTGAAGTCCACAAGGCTCTCATGCTCTTCATTTTCCACGTGCCGTGTATCCCTGTGCTTCTCACCACTGCTGCCCGCCCTCCAGGACATTGTGTCGCTCCCTCCTGAGCCTTGCAGCTACATACATTGTCCAAAGCAATCCGACCACCTCGGTAAACAGCTGGGAGGCCACCCCAAGGAGAAGTCTGTTTGTCAGTTGCTTTGTTTGTCAGTCTGTTCGTCAGTTGCTTTGGCTGTGTAACTACTCTCCAGTTATCTCTTCCACACTCCCCTCAGTCTTCTGCACCAAGCGGTTATGTTGGCTTCTACACACTCCAATTTCCCCCACATTTTTCTTTTCTATTTTTTTTTTT
>WEIT01016683.1:38465-53465 GCA_013389985.1 Dryoscopus gambensis
ATGTTCTGGTGACTCAGAGCATGTTGGAAACTCATTTTATAACATCTTACGCTGGCTTGGGCAAAGGAAAAGTAAACAGTCGCCTAGGGCAGCAGACTTGGGAGAGAGGCAGTCCAGGTCTCCTTTCCTACTCGCTCTCTGCTGATGACAACAGGAATACAATTGTTTAACCTGCTTCTCCACTGTCCCTCCCACTCCCCTTTTCAATTTAATTCTTATGGAAATCTAAAGACATATTTTTGCCTTCTCCTCGTCTCTTATTCACTCTCTCTCTAAAACTCCTGCTGGTTTCTCCTAGCTTTTCTCCTCCAGGGAGATTCCATTGCTTCCTACTTGGGCTGTTCCAGGACTGTGAGAGGATTCTTTGTCCCCTCCAAGCCTCTCATTTCCTTCTGCAAACAGCTATTTATTACTTATTATTCGCCACCTTTGCTGAACAGCCTCAGCCATCCTCAGGTTTATGTTAGAATGAGCTATGTGAAAAGCTCAAACCTGTGAAAAAGCATACCAGATCATTTTCCTGTTGATAGCCATTGCTTTAAAAGAGATTTTTGATACTGGGGAAAAATCCAGATAGCTGTAGAAAAACTTTGTTGTACTGCTTATGACTCATGAGATTAAATGAGACAAAAGTAAGACGGTGTCAGCACGTTACTGAATCCCTGGAAAGGTGCGGCTTGTGCTGTCGGTAATGCTAGTCATGCAACATAAAATTAGATTGCAGAATTCATCGCCATGGGATGCTATAGAAGCCAAAAGGCATAATCGTCTTCAAAAGGGAATTAGGAAAATTGTTCCATCAACGACTGTCAAATGCAGTTATCTAGATGCAGCATCAAGCTCAGGAAACCCCTAAAACACAAGTTGCTGGAAGCTATTTGGCTGTAGAAGTGCAAGGATCACCCTCTCGATGGGTGAGAACAGTTCCTGTTCTGTGTTAAGGCTGAACTTTCAGTCTCTCTCATTAATGCATGCCTCATGGTTAAGGTGAACTGCTCTGGACTTAGTCATCTGAAATTTAATGTCATTTGAAAATGAAGTTAAAGGAAGCCTTTTCTAAGAGGTAGTTACTCCTGTCTGTGTTGAAAACACTTAAGGATGCGATAAATTACCTAGATTAAGTGTCCTGTACTTATGACTTGTACTTTTGTCCATTAAGCTTGATGGCTTTGTCTGTAAAAATGAAGAGTTCAGAAAGGAGTTTGTTTTTCCAAGCAAGGAAGCAAGACCTCAGATAGTCTGGGTGGGTGTTGTTTATGCCTGTACTGTGCCCTTCTACATGGATTTATTTTTCCCTGTCTCAAAGCTTTGGATTGCCTTAACTTGCTTGAGTTGGCCAATTCCACCTCCTTCTGGCATACATAACACTCACTCATTCCCTCAGCCTACACTGAAAGAAGCTCAGAGGTGTGCCACCTTTCCAAAATGATAAAACAGCAACCTTCATTTGGGAGTAGTGCAAGTTTCTGAAATCAGTAATTTGGAAAGCTGTGGCAATTTGACAAGCTATGACAGAAGTCTCTGGAAGCTTCTTGCACATCAGTGTATGCACAACAGCCATACACAAGAGAGCAGCAGATCCTTCACTCATTTGACTCGTTATTTTTGCCTAAGGAAGTGGAGCTCATATATGTAGGCATGTGTTTGTTAGGGGTTTTTGCTGCACTCATTGCCTCAGATCCCTACTGGCAACGGTTGTTGTCAAGACAATCTTGTGAAGGGAAGCCAGGAACTATGAGTAATTTGCCAAGTGTGAGGCCAGACATGATGTTTTTTGCTTATTGCTCTCAAAGTCTTCATTAGTAAAACACTTCCACTAAGTATTGGGATCTCTTCAGGAGTCAAAAAGGTGATGCTGGTGGTGCCTTGGCAGAGGGTTTAGAAAGAATGGAGGGAAGCTTGCAAGGTGACAAATAATACGCTGACAGTTGGCAATGACTGTGTTCTGTGTACTTTTAATGCTCTTCAGGCAGATCTCAAGGAGTCTCAATAAAAACATGACTCAGGATAAAATTGTGCCCTTTTGCACTGGAGTTAGTAACAGCTTGATAGTGTGTTCTGGGTACAAGGAGGATTTTGAACCACACATGCCGGTGGGGTTCTAGCAGGACCTTTGCTTGAGGCTCAGGGAGGTTCAACTGGGGTTCAAGGTTCAAGCAGACAAGGCTGCAGGCAACCTAAGTGGTACAAGGAAGCATTACCTCTTTTTGACATCCAGAACCTAATTGTGCTCACTGTTTCTGGGAAGGATGCATTATTTTTTCTGTTCAGTCTGAGACTTCAGTGGGATTGGTATCTCACATTCTTCTTTCTTAGCCTGTTCTCTATTCAGTCAAGTAGAAATCAGGCTCCGTATTTCTTCTTCCTTTACGAAAAAAGTATCCGTGGATACACATCCCTAAAATAAACCTCCAAACATTTGAAAGCTTATCTTCCATTAATTGTGTGTATATATATATATGTATGTGTGTGGCTATCTTTTTTCTATTACTTCTTAATCTCTTAAAAAACTTTCTCATAGAGAAGTGTGATAGGGTTTTAGCTGATAATTCAGCAGGTAATGAATTGGATATTGACAGGGACTCAACAAAGAGCCTCTGGATGTAAAAATGAAACTGCTGGTGTGAAAATGCTGTCTGTACTGACCACTGGAAGCAGGCTGCAAAAATCCAGGTTGCTGAGCAATGTCTGTGTTGCAAAGTAAGTATATAGTCAAGTACAACAAGCCCTGTGGTCCAAGTGCCTTCTCTCCCTCTTGGAGTCTGTTAAATGCTGGAGCTGAGATTTAGATCAATTGCGCTGCATATTGCTGAGATCATGTGTTTTGCTGACAGGCTTGTATCCTACTCATTCTCATCCATCTCAGTCACATTAGCAGCTTCAAAGGTATTAAGGAGTGAGCAAGACTGACCTTCTTCTCAGCCCCAAATGACCTTGGGGATTTTTGTGTGTGTGTGTGTGTTTGTGTGTGGACAACAGACAGCAGGTGAGTCTATGCAGACACTATTAGTAAAGCTGTATGGCTCTGCAACAAGGCATTCTGGAGGAGAAAGTAGAATTTCTGAGAAGGTGTTTGTAGGTGCACACTTTTCAGTCCTTGATATCCACCTGCAGATTTAAGTTTCTCATGAGTCAGTTTAGTATCATGGAAATGGTTAGGCTCAAACAGAATGAATGCATCCATTTTTTATTTTCTTTTTAGGTGCTTCATCTGAAACTAGTTTTAAACAAAAATTTTTGTATTAAATGTAATTTTTGTAATATTCTCTTCACATACCATTTTGTTTTAACAGCTAAGGGAGAAAATTTACACACTTCTTTTAAAAGGATTTTATGTTGTTACTTTACAAAAAACCACAAGTGCTTAGCTTCTGGAAATGCCTGTATGTTCATTTTAAGTTGTAGAAACACCAAACAATTATTTTTCTATCCGTTTATGGCTGAGCCCAATTTCCTGAAGTTTTCCTCCCATGTATGCTGGGGTTTTTTTCCATCTGTCACTGTGCTCTGTTTATTATTCTTACAGCTTAGAGTTTTCTTCTTCCTCAGCTGTCAGTTTGTCAGTTATGATCAAGTGTCAAAATGAAAGCAAGCATAAGCATCAATTACCAAAAATTACATCGTCTGTTTACATATTCCGTAGAAGAAAGGATTTTTCTCTCAATGCATACTGGATGTGAACTATA
The DNA here is from genome assembly GCA_013389985.1 of Dryoscopus gambensis. Lineage (NCBI taxonomy): Eukaryota > Metazoa > Chordata > Aves > Passeriformes > Malaconotidae > Dryoscopus > Dryoscopus gambensis. Next base: position 42,152 of record WEIT01016683.1, read on the forward strand.
ACTAGACACATGAGTTCTCTACATACTCATTTTCACGTCTGAAATCTAACAGCTAGGTTGGGTAATCCAGTATTCACCTGCCAGGCATGGAGTTCTTGAAGTATATGAGCAATACCTTTAAATCTTTTCATACTGGAAGTTATTCAAAATATTTCAAGTACCATCTTTTCTGCAGGAACAATTTTTTAGTCTCTTCTCCACAAGAAGACCATAATCTCAGGTTACAAGATCTTCTACTTTAAATTCTTTTGTATTTTCTCCTCTCCTTCTCCCTCACTTTTTTTTTTCCTGAAAAAAATGATAGGCATTCTACAAAATTAAGGTTAAAAAAATAGAAAGAGGAGCATCACATTGTAAAAGGTTACTTTTAATTTTGCTACCATGAAACAAAACATTTTCTTTATTATGGGGAAAAAATAATGAAACCTTTGATACTTTGGGATTTCATTTTCACTTAAAAGTTAAGGGAAATTATTTTTCGCAATTCAAATTTTTTTTATCAGATTTCATTTTTTGGTATGAAAATGAATTGTAGACAAGCATATACTCTCCATTAATGCCAAAAAAGTTAATGGGGTAAACTGGCAGTTCTCAAGGTTTTTAAAGTCAGTATAAAGATTTCTATTTGCCCCCTCAACACTAATTTGTAGGGTTATGCTGCAGGCATCCTTGTTGCAAAGCATTCTTAACCCACTCTAGAAATGTGAAGTTTCCTTCATGGTGAAATGTGCTGGAATTTTTAGGAACTATATTTAAAGTGCTTTTTGTGCAGTCTGTTTGGCCCATTTGATGCCAGTTGCGTCTGCCTAATATAGATTGGTCTGCCGAGATGGAAGAAAAATCAAGCAAAATCCCAGATTTGCGTACCCATGGGTTGTCCTTTCCCACCTTGGCCTCTGTGACAATCTTCAGCTGCTCATTGTGCAAGCTGAAGTAGATCCCTGAGTTCATAACAAGACTGTAGAAAGTCCTTTGTGGCTGCTTCAGCATAAAAACACAGCTCTATGGAACTGATGGCAGGAATGTGGACTTAGACTGGTTTGGGCAATGATGCTGTTATTCTTTCACTTGGTGAGTGGTGATTGAAATCCTAAACTAATGCTTTCCGCATAGATGATAGGGAGAACAGCTGCTGCCTTGAGGAAAAATCAAAACATTTCACTTCTAAAGTATCTTTATAAAGCCATATAAATGTATTTTTCATTTCATGTACCTGGGAATAGCTAAACCCAAGCAGAATTAGGAGTAGAGTTGCTGAAATATTGCAGTGAGAGTTGTCATCAAGCCCTTCCCAGTGTTTGGGTCACTTTGGCACCTGCAGTCCTAAGACTTCGAAGCTTGCACACTGGACTCAAAATCAGTCTGAATGCAGCGTGAGTCTACTCCTTTAGAAATTTGCACCTCTGATAGGCAGCACTGTTGAGACTGGCAGCAAGCCTGCTAATTTTTACCAGTTGTGGCAGATTGTTTCAATGTCTTTTACCCTTAATATAAATATGGTCTGCTGAAATGCCTGTATTTTCGTGTTTAAAGCCACTGAACCTTTCCTCCCTGGTAAAGTCATGTATTCACTCTACTTTTCTTAAATGTTTCCAGAACACACAATTGTGCTGCAGCTCTGTACATATTCCTAATTTCCTTCTGTCTGAAAGCCATGGAGATGTCCTGCGATGCTTTTCCCTGACCCTGAAATATCTAGAGCATTTCTTGATGTCATCGGTGGGCTCCACTTTTTATTTGTCTGTTTGTAGAAGGGTTGGAGAAACTCCTGGGAGTGGACAAGCATGAGAGCAGAGCGATGGCAATCCCTGGCTGGCACTGGCCCCTCGGGATACTGTTACAATCCGGTGCAATGCAGAGCAGCCTGTAACTCCTGCCTGTTTTGGGTATGACGGCAGAAGAAAGGGAACATATGACTTTCTTCTACGACTCACTGCCCTGTAAAAGGATTTTAAAGAGTCTTTGGGGAAAAATTTAGGCCTCAGATGCACACATGTGGATCTCATTGAGTTCATAGAAGGCTGTGAAAGTGTGTACATTAACAGACAAAATATGGCTTTTTGATCTTTAAGAGCAATTAATATAAAATATGTAATTACACCACTGTGTAGTAGGATATTTTTTAATTCTTTATTAAAAACACTCCCCAAACTGAAGTACAAAACAACATAGCATCCCAGGCCATGGTCTTTTAATGGTCTATCTTCACCGATGCTTATCTCACCTTTGATGCTCTTTGTAAATGTAATGTCTTTGGCTGTTATGCTTTGAAATTCAGTAAAACACTTTTACTTAATGAAATACCAAGCCCAAGCACCCTCCTGTCCTCATATCTGTCCATGCTTGAGAATGGCATCATATTTGAAAGAGAAAGGAGAAACAGTTGTCCTAGCTATCTGCAGGGACTCCCCTGTGACCAGGCCTTTTCTGCTACTGCACAAAACCCCACTGTGATGGCTCAGCGCTCATTCCCTAAGCCCGCAAGCACAGAGACTTTGAGCACGTGCTTACATTTACGACCCTGTAGGTTGCCCAGCACCTCTTGTAGCTATTGCTTGAAATAGTGTGATGGATTATAAACCTCTGCTGGCATAGACCTCTTAGGGACGTGCAAGACTGACAGCTTGAAGGTGGCTCCCCAGGGTCTATCGACACCTTGAAACTGCTGCAGTTGCATCAACCAGTGAGTGGGTGGTCATGAAAGGCAATGAACCTCAACCAGAGGCATCTTGGCTTTCATTTTACCTTCATGACATTCTCAGTGTGCTGGTCTGACCTAAACGTTCACCGTGAAATCTGAAGCGGCTTCTGCCTGGAAAGGTTCCCACAAACAGAAAAAAAACCCAGGGGTGAGCAAGTGGCATTGAATGGAGTCTGCCTGAGACAGGTTCTTAGGAGGAACAGCCAACTCTCCTCTTCTATTTCTTCACCAGGGGAATAGCACAATGTGCCTTTTGGAGAAGAAACTAACATAAGGTCTTTTCAGGTCTCTTTTGGTCTGTCAAATTGCTGATAAAAGGGAGATAAACTGTAGGAGTCACTTCTTCAAGGTAACTATCATAGGATAGAATCATAGGAATAGGATTGTTGTGTTATCTCAGAATAAGAATTTACATGTTTCCCTTGAAATAAGGCATGCTCTCATTCCCTGTTCCCCAGTCTGTCAGTTACACAAAAGACCTGAAAGGTTTCCTTAAGTCTTCACCAGCCATAAGACTGGGTTTTGTTCCCACTTTTGTACTGGAGCATCTCTATTTTTTGGCCGAAGTGTTTAGTATATATTCAGCCAGAAACTGAATCTAGAACCTTTCCATCTGATCCTTTAGCTGAGGTTTTGTGAAGTTGTGAACAATGGAGGGAAGTGCTATAATAGAAACATGCTTGCAGCCCTAGCCATAAATGGAACTTGTATTTTAGCAACAGTAATTATGTATTTTTTGTGGTATTTCTATTTTGCTGATTCTCTAAGTCCAATGGACTGAATATTTTTTTTGCTATTAAGCTTCATATATTACAGCTAAAGTCATAATATTCTATGAAAAGCCATCTATATAAATGAGTTTAGTTGGAGTTTTATTGTTTAGTTGATTGCATCAGATTCTATTTATTCCATTCAGATCCACACCTAAAAAACATTTATTATTATTTTTGGTGACACTAATTTGGTGTGCAAAATGATTTTTGTCCCCCTGCCCATCTCTTTAGGGGTACTGACTGTAAAATTATGCTGAAAAAATTAAAGCAGCAGAGAAATAACAAACAAACAAAAACCAGGACCTACAAACAAACAAAACTACAAAAAAAAAAACCCAAAAACCAAAACCCTGTTTTTTCATGCCCTGTTAGACTATCAGAAAATACTTATTTTGCAGCAAATTGGTACAACAGTAGAAGTGAGGAACAGAATACTACAGCTGACAGAAAAATATTGACATAGCTGGAGATCAGGTACACTACCTAGCACCCATCCCCTGTCCTCTTTGGAGTGGAGATATGCCTGCAGTGCTTTGGAGACAAGAGAAGCTGAAACCAAAATACTCTCTACATAATGCTGAATTACAATGAACCTTTTCAATGTGTTAGTACAGTAAATTCCCCTTTATCTGAATTCCATATTCTTCAATTACCGTAGCTTGTGATTCAGATAAATGGGAATCACCAAGATATAAACTTGCACTGTATATTAACTCACTGGATATTAATCTCTTCCGAATATTATTTATATAATCTGCCGCATGCTTTGGCACATAAACAGAGCAGGTTTAGTTTATTTTACAAATTCAGTGCAAATTATCTCTTGCACCAAAAAATCCATTCAAGTTATACCTTAGGGTACAAATCTCAATTAATGTTAACCAGGCTTTGTGTGTTCAAGTTTGTAAGCATATCCTAGCAGATTCATCAGAAAGAAGGCTAGTCAGTGTAGATGAAAAATAAGAAATTATTATCTGTGTTGCAGTTCACGTAGAAGTAGAGATAGGATCTACTTTCATTCTTTTCCAGCTGCAGGAAGATTTTAGATAGTATTTTGGATTGCTTCTTTCTTCTATTTGTATTAGCAGAATGGAGTAGAGAAAGTCTCGGGGCAACTGAAGCCCTGTGGTAAATTGATTGAAGTAGATGCAGGTAGATCATTTGTGAATTTTGTTCCTGGCACTACAACAAGAGATGATGCTGGAGGTAGCTTTTCTGAATATCAGAAGTGCAAATAAAGTTTATTGTTTTGTGCAATGGTTTAGTTGGATGTAGTGCTGCTCTTTAAAGATTAGGCCAGCGTCATTAAACATGGATGTACATTAACCACTTCGATCTACAGCTTCTGCCTGTCTTCATGTTTAGTGTTTGGTTGGTGCTGAATGCATGCTTCATTTTTAGGTTTAGCTTGTTCAGGCAGTGAAGTTTATCTAAGCTTGTTCTTTCTGAAAGAAAACATGCACACTGGAGTCTGGAGTGCCTCAACCTCTTTTGGTGCTGTGCTACGTCCTTGCTGACTGTCAGGGATGGGAAGGGCCATAGGTATTGTCCCCTGTAGAATGGATGAATCAGGTATGTTTGGTTTTGAGGTGGGAAAAAAGTGCCATCCAATCCTGGTATTCATTTTGATCCTCAAAGATGACATAAAAGCTGCATGCCAGGGAGGAATGCCCACTGAGGAGTAAGAAAGCAGCCCTGCACTCCTTTGTGATTGGGACTGACTGTGTTGTTGCTGGGTGGAACAGCGTAATGCTGTTGCTGCTCCTGCTCCAGCACCGTGATGTTTCTGTTCCAGATTGTGCTGACTCACATTCAAGGAAACATGATACACAGACACAATGCACTGTAACTCTTTTCCTTCCCCCCAGTCACCTCGGTAAGTGTTTGATTTCTTTTTCCTCTCTTTGGTTAGTGTGGTGCTAATATAGCTTTACTGTTAGAATTAATAGGAGGGGGAAAGGCAACCTTGTAAACAAATTGGTAGCAGGCAAATTAATCTTGGAGAAGGCATTTAAATGCAACCTACTGTTTGTGGTACCTCCACCTCCCTTTAAGGCTGATCAATCCCGATAATTCGCCCATCTCTACAAACTACACTTGTTAGACCTGTGTTCTTAAATGGGAGAAGTGCTTACAATGCCCATTTAAAATTGTATTCTGTTTAATTAGTCAGCACAGCCAGTGCTGCAGGGATAGATCACTTGCCTTTAAAGATTTGAGAATGTTAATAGTACAGTATATCATTTTAATTATTATTGGATTAATGTTGTGTCTTGAAGAACATCTAATGCAAATCACAAGAAATGGCCTGAAGTGACCCAAGGGTTGTGCTTTATTAGAAAAGTAATAGGTCCATTCCTTAAATATAAAAGGAGGTTCTTTCTTCAAATGTCAGTGTGCACTGGGCTTCTCCATGTGTGTATGTGGAAATGAAATCCTTTTACTTCCACTTTGTCCACAGAAAGTTTCTGTAGCTCATGCATTAAATGGCTGAGACAGCAACTGTAATATCAAGAGATAAAGAGGAGATCCAAAACAGCAGTGATGATGAAGACCGATTTCCGACTCGTGATGCTGTAACAGCATCCCCTGGTTGCTCTGCCAGCCCTTTGCTAGACAGCCTTAATGAAGACAAGGGAAGCTCAGCAGTGCCAGAAAGACTGTCTGTCCTCTCCAGCAGGGCAGTGGCCCAGCTAAAAGCCCTGACTGGCCCAGAGATGGTTAGTGGTGGCCAGGCACAGAGGACAGCCCCTGAGCATCCTCTGGCAGCTGTAGATGCATGCTTAGGTGCCTCCTCCTGCCCTGTAGCAGCTGATAACCTGCTGCCTCTGGACGTTGCCTCCCTGCACTCCAAAAGCCCCTGCTGTGGTGGTGAATTGAGTTCAGAGGTGCTGCAGGCCCCAAGGGTGCCTGGTGAGGCCAACGAGGCCCTGAAGGCTGGGACTGAGCCTGGGGACTGCCACATGCAGCAGGCAGGGAGCAGCATCGAGGGCAATATGGCCTCTTGCAGTTTGGGCCATGTGATTTGGATGAAGACCACAAAAGTAATGGAGGCCTTAGAAAATAAGAAAAAGGAGGAAAAGGAGAAGTACCGGCTCCAGCTAGCTATGTACCGACGGCTCCTGCTGTTGCGCTCCATCAGGAGTTTGCATAGGCAGCTGGAGCAGCAGCAGGCCAGGCTGCAGGAATGCTATGGCACGGTGATAAATACAAAGAAAGAAGTGTTGAAACACATTTGCTCAACATCGCCCTCACCTTCACCATAATCATGTTGCTGCCTGCAGAAATGAGCTTTGCAATGCCACCAGAGCTGCCAGTAAGCTTGCATGCCGTAGGTGTGGTGTCCTCGTGTGCGCCAAGAGTGGAGAGGAAACAGCAGCAGCAGCAGCAGAGCAAGAAAAGAGGAGAGAAGGTAAAGCATTGGCCCCTGAATTTATCTGGAGGAAAAAAGAGCAAGGGTGAACCTGTGCAAGAAGCTGACTCCTGATGCCCACTCAAAGCCTCAAGGTGAAAAAGGATTTTTTTGGCATATAGGTTTGTAAAAAGAAAAAAAATCACTACAAACTGGGAACCTAGTCTGTTACCTGACCCGTAAAGGTGGTTGGATGCAAGGTTGCTGCCTGCTGAACATTTTATATGGCACATCTCCCTCCTACTTTCAGTGCCAACAAAATTTGAAGAGAATTACAGTTTATTTGTCTGCAAGAATACCTGAATCTAAAAAGCCAGGATATTTGAAACACTTAAGGTCAGGCTTGATTATATCTACCTAGCTGGCTGTTTTTCACAAAACTGCTAAGAACACTGTATGTTTGCCACCTCTACTTTCCTTTAAAATTTATTCAGATTAACCAGAAATTACTGTGGGAAGGTAGGCCAGCCAAACACACAGAGGAAAAGAGTGCAAAAGCCTAAGCCTGATTTCCTCAGGAAAGTAAGCTAGAAACAAAGGCCTTGTAGCCTGATGTTGTACTGGAAACCCAGGCTGGCAGTGCCAGGGGAATGTTCAAGGTCTGCACAATTATTAATCTGCTGCTAATTCCCAGTGGCATTAGCATCTGCAAATTAAGCATATTTTGTGCCTTACTGCTGTCATTTAATAGAAGTTGGTGACAATTAGCACTTTTTATCCAGGTGTATTAGACATGTGGAAAACCCTGGAGCACTGTTTCTCCAATTGCAAGGTTAGGATGCCTGCAGGGAATTTGATGTCAGTATGCAACAAACACATAAGGAAAATGAAAACAAAAAGATGCAACTTTTTTGTATGCATTTAAAGGGCAATGTGAGTCACTATTATTGAACAGCAAATTGAGTAGTTGAACATGCTGTTTTAGAATCAGAAGCAAAATATGATTCAAGAAGATAAGGTACAAAAAAGTTTCCTTTTCTAGGATTTCAAGGGATATGGAGAAATCACATTTTTTTCAGATATTTATTTCTGATCATGCCAGCTTTCCTTTCCCCGTTTTTTTTTTTTTTTCTTTTATATAATTGATTAACTGGATAAACAATCAAAGAGGTTTTGGTGTAGGTTTTTTTCTGCATGAAAAAGCAGGTCTGTTTTTAATCATCCTATCTTTATGAGAATGTGTTATATATAGGAAAATTTTTATTCTCACCTTTCTTTTGGGGCATATAGAGAGAGGGGTATATGTGTGTTTGTGTATGCATGCACACACACCTCCCTGTATTCAAGAGGTTATGAAAGGCTGGTGCTTCTTTTTCTGTAGCAGAAGCAGGAATAATCTCTCAAAATAATCTCTGCTGTCTACGAGGAGTTTGGTTGATTAGATTCACATGCACACATCTGTGAGCAAGGTATTGAAGTAATTCAACAAATGAAGTGCAGCACAACATTGTCATTATTCCGTCTTTGTATTTCTGCGCACCCAAAATTATGGAAGCCCCCTGGGTATGCACAACCTTAGATAGGTTCATTCATTTCCTTGGGCCCTTGTGTAGCCTCTCATGCAGCACGAACCAGTAACTTTGAATGCAGAATTACCATAGAAACATCCTTGGCATCAAGGAGATATTTGAAGGAGCATCCTCTACTGCCTCATTTGGGGAATTCAGGTTGCCAGAGGCCTTTAGTGGGCTACAGAAGAGAGCTGGTGGTCGCATGTGACTGGGAAACATTACTCCAGAGCTCTGATCCCATCTAGCTCTCTGCTCAGCCGTGGGAAAGCTGTTCTTTCTTAGCAATGCAGGTTTCCCAAAGAACACTTAAATACTAAACTCACCTCAAAGGTAACCTGTTATTTCTTCACGTGCCTCTCAAGGAGGAATCAAGGAGTTGATCATGGCCTATAGGGTTATGTAAAGATTTTTAAATTTTTCTCCCCTCCACACTTCTTGAACTGAAAAACCCTTTTTGTCACTAGTTAAGAGTAATTGTTTTGTGAACCAAGCACAAGCAAACCACTATGATGTCACCTCCTTTGGGGAAAGATGTATTTGAGAAGGGTCACATCTCAAAAATATTGCTGCATTTTGAAATCTAATGCCAAATTGTTTCCACTAAGAAGACAGTCAAAATGAATGTTGTTGTTGATGCTAGCCAACTTTTCTTTTGAACTGAAAAAGAATTATTTTTTAAAGTGTATTCAGGTTGACTAATACTATCATGTAACTTTCCACTGAAATAAAATAGATCAATGAAAATATAGCACCCCCCCACAAACTACAAAAAAACCCTGTTAAAACAGAGTAACTGTTTTGCCTCAGTAGCTGCTGAAGTACAGCATTGTCCTGCATTTGCTGCCAGAGTGCCCTAAATTACTGCATAGAGCTACCTATAGTGTTATATTTGCATTAAGGAGTGACTAGAATAAGATTAAGAAATAATTTTAACATAACAACCCATGCAGAAATAGTTAGTCTGTCAGTCTGTCCAACAGTAAATTGTTTGTGGCAGTGATAATCTTTGTTTTGTACAACACCTCATAAAATTTCTTGATCCTAACTGGGATAAGTATTATGCATTATGAATATTAAATATGGAAAGATTTGTGCATGAGCAATGCTGTCTGATAGCTGGCAGGAAAATGAAGCCAAGAGTTATTCTGTGTGTGCACACTCTTTCCATGTAGTACTTCTATGGATACATGCAAAATAAATATTTACTGAGAAAATAACATCAGTCTTTGCAAGAATTTGCTTTTTAGCTGGTGCTTCTAGTGTGGTTACTAATAAGTGGAGTTGGACAAACCAGTTGAAAGCAATATGAATTTTAAAATGAGTTTATTTTAGAAGCTTGGAAAATGTGCTATGGGTTTTTTTTTTCCTTGTATGTTTTAGTGTATTTTGGGAGTTGAAGGCCAGTGAGAAAATTCCAGAATGCCATGGGTAATTCATGGAGGTGTTTTCAGGCATATCAGACTGAGTAACAGTCTCAGGTTGAATAAAACCTCTCATTTTGTTTGACCTCCTCATGTTCTTAAGATGTTTGGTAATTTGGATGAGGTCCAATGAAATTTCTTAGAATTTGTATTTTTATCTGAACTCAACTCATGGCACTCACAGGAACTGGGGTAATGATGACAAAATGAGCAGTTTCAGTAGGGCCTTTCTCCTCGTTATCTTTACTGACTTCCAGAGCCTGCCAAATGTACAATCTCCAGGAGAAATCTTCCCTGCAACCTGACAACTTGTGTACTTTTATAGCCAAGGTTTAAGGTATATGATGATGCCTGAACTGTAAGGTCCTGCTGCTCACCTATTTCTGACTTGGCAGAAAATAATCATGGGTTTACTGTGAAAGAGTGGAATATTTAAGAGGTGTCAACCCTCTTGGAATAGTTACTAGCACTAAAAATGTTGTAGCTTGTGCCACCCTAAAATCAGAAATATTCAAGAACAGAATGGAGTTATATGCACTTAAGGGACAAAATTAATTACTGAGATGTTCTTTAACACAAGTGCTTTTCTTCTGCATCTCCAGCATTTCTGTTAGCTAAACTGCTGCCGTGGAGACTGGTCAGAACCATGTTTTTGCTGTTTCTGTTGTTGATGCCCATAAGTCAGCCAAGATAAACAGCCCACCTTAACATGTTCACTTACTACCTTTTGTGATGTAGCTATGCGAGGGATTTGTTCAGTTCCTCCTTCCTGAGATTTTCTTATGTGTCTATCATATTTTTTAATTAGGACAGTGAAGATTTTATGGATTTATAGCAAATGAGTAATGTTGTAGTAAACTTACGAGCCATATACTACTAAATGCAGATCACCCTGCACTGTCCTTGGAACTGTGAAAATTATGGACTCTGGTCATGACATAAGCATACAAAACATAGATTTAAAGATGAGGTTGTTTAAATCTTCCCTGGATGATGAGTAGACTTGGAGATACTCTTTAGAGTCCTTGTTACAGTTTATTTCTGTAAATGTTGTGAATCTAGAATATAAATGGAGAGCCCCTTTTGCTTATGACTGTTGAAAGCAGTGCAGTAATGCAAAGATGGATTTGGGATATGCTTGAATGGGACCATATTCCAAATTCGCTGGGCAAGGAGTAAGTGTTCTTCATTTTTAAAGCTCAGAGATTCAAAGTGTGATAGCCAAATGCCTGGATGGTGGATGGAGAATAGGAGGGGAACTACAAGGACAAGATATTTCGGGGTTTGATTTTAATGCAGCATGAAGAATGTCACACTGAACAGTTTCTTTTCTCACTTAAAGATAACCTTTTACTTCTTCTCATTCCTGAAAAAAATTTTTTGGATCATTAGGCTAGATGCATACGAAGGGTTGTTTGTGCACTGTGGGAGTTGATACCCATCTCTGAAGTTGAATGACAGTAGTTATTATTGCCAAAATTTACGCTTATAACGTA
>WEIT01016685.1:10613-32918 GCA_013389985.1 Dryoscopus gambensis
TCTGCGCGAGGAAGAGGCGGTGTCTCCCCCCCGCCTCTGCGCCGGGCCCCGCCCGCGGCTTCGGCCTTGTCTCCCGACGGCCTCGGGCCCCTGGCAGCCGCCTCCGGGCCTGCCTGACGGGTCACGGGGCAGCTCGGGCTGTGTCACGGCCCTGGCTGCTGCGGTCGAGTGGAGCAATGGGGAGGGAGAAGGCGCTGTCACAACGAAACTTATACCTGGGTAGTGGCCGTGGTTTGCAGCCCCGCGGCAGCGAGGCTACACTCCACCCCCCGGTTTTGTGATGAGTTTCTGCCTCACTGCTGTGAGTTACCTTCAGCTCAGGCTGCAAGGATGCTCTTTCTAGCCTTGGCTGGAGCTGCTGTAGCAAACTGTGTGGAGACATACTGTCAAAGGAAAATTAAAAGCCCTGGCTCTTCCAGTCTAAAGGGATCTCTTTTTTTATGTTTATGTATACACACACCACTGCTTTTCCAGATGTTTCTTGTCACTTTTTATAAGTGTATTGAATCATAGAATGTCAAGAGGTTGGACTGGGGCTTAAAGAAGATTTGGTCACAATGCCACCAGCTATGAGCAGGGACATCTCCCACTAGACCACATTGCTCAAGGCCCCATCCAAGCTAGCCTTGAACATTTCTTAAAAATTTACTCCATTCTGCTGGTAACTGGCTGCTATGTGACAATAATGCTTACAAACGCTGCTGGCATAGCCGTATGCTGATAGGAATTGCTGCTTGAAGCCCCTTTGCCAATGTAGTTTGTGCTTCCTTGGCCTAGTGTGGATGGGAGCAGCATACGTGGATCACTGTTGTCAGGACAAGGTAGCCAACTTAGGTGACTATTGTGCCTGTGTATTGTGCATTTACCTTCTTGTTTTCCTCATACCTGTCCAGATGCCTTCTCTAATAAGTTTGATGACACACCTGTTACTTTAAATGCTATTCTGAGGGTACCTTCGTAATAGTACTTCATACATGTGAACCAAATTGTCTGTTGGTGGAGTATAATTATACATTACAGTTGCATTACCCATGAGGTTATTAAATACACTAGATGCAACTAGTATGTGACTTTTATCTGCTTTTTAAATGTACATTTAAACTCTGAAAGCTTTTTTAAGCTACTGCAGTAGCAGCTGTAGTACAAGTGAATCTTTAGGAATACATCACAGCTATGACCATGTTGGAAGCATTAGGCTGTAGAGGATAACTGAAAATTCCCATTTTTGTTGAGTGTTTCCTTGAGTGACAGTTCATCAAGTCAGAGGAAAGATTACCTGTGCGAATTCAGAAGTAAGAAGGGGTTTGTCAGCCCAGGTGATGCAAGATGGTAGTGCACAGTTCAGAATGACAGTGCGTCAGAACAGGTGGCCGGTTCTGGTGCATCTCTAAAAACTATAGTCATTAAAGTGGTAGAGACAGCAGCTTACAGTTGCTTTGGTACATTGATTGTATACTGAATAAATTTTTACAAAGAAATATCCTAGTGTAATGGTCTGTGCTGCACTCTTGCATTTGAGTTGCTTGAAAAGTGGAATACAGAATGGATGTATGTCACTTCTGAAGTTGTCACAGTTGCTTAAGAGCCAAGTATCGGAAGAGTAAGAGAAAAGAAACACAGAGGAAAATGGCTCACAAATTTGCTGTTGGTTTTTTGATTTTTTTTTTAAATTCCTATGGCTTGCATTCTTGAGTTGGTACAGGGAGCTAATTAAAACTACTGCAATGATTGTTCTTGAAGTGAATTGAATATGTCAATAGTGTTAAGTTGGTTTTTCTTTTATTTAGCTCTCCTGTGAGCCATTTAAGTATTCTAATAGATCTGGTACTGAAGAGCCAATTTATGTTGTGCACAGTGGTTGCCAAAATGATGGCGGTAGTCTAGGTATTACTGCTCTTCCTCAGATGAAGGCAATTGAACTTAAAGTTCTGACGATGGAAATTAAGAGTGGATGGTGACTGTCCTCTTCAGTTCCCGTGGTGGTTTTGCACAGCATTCCAGCCAGTGAAGATACGCCGTTGGCCTCACAGACCATGTAATTTTCACTACGATCAAGAAATTTGTTTCTGGTATTTGATTTAGAGTCTTTGGAAGTGGCTCAGCTGCCTGGTGACTCAGCAATTAGTTGTAAACAAACTGTAGGAGAAAAGTCAGAGACTCAGCTGAGGACAGATGTTAACATTTAGCTCCTCTTTCAGCACTAAAAGAGAAAGTAGGTTGTGCGATCCGTAAGCAAACCAACAAAAACCCCCTGCAGTTATACAAGACACCTGCATGTGTCTTCTCTGCATTGTGATTCCACATGCTTTTATCTGCTTAAACATAGGAATTCAGGATGTCTCTTGAAATGACAGCCACAGAAAGTGACTGTGCAAGACTGCCTTGTGCTCAACAGTTCTTGTCTCTTTGCATTCCCTGTTTCATTGGTCATTGGCATTCACTGACTTTTTTCTCTTTCTGGTACTTCAGGCATGGTAGCTTTATGAACATGGGATTGCTTCTAATCTGGTTGTTAACTGTATTTTTTAATATATAAAAATGGTTTTCTGTATAATTGGAACTGGTTTAGGATCTAGTTAGTTTTCTCTTATGGGAGAGACCTGAAATGGCATGGCAGTGTTTCAGGTACTCAGACAACATTGCCATAAATCTGTGTGTTTTTTACATTGTAGCAGTGGGACAATAGCTATGGAGTTTAAGAGAAAAATACAAATATTATGGAATACTAGCCACTGTGAGAGTTTACCAGGAAAAATCCTTTGACCTGAATATTTTCAAAGCATTAAAGAGTTTGCAAATGCATTTAGAAGCATGTGTGGTGCATGCTGCCGAGGGCTGTACCTCTGAGACCTTTGCCTTTGTGGTTGATGGTGTCTTTCATTTTGGTTGTCAGTAGGAGTTGGCATCTTCATCCACTCTTCCCTGAACATCTACCTTTGGCCATCAGTTGAAGTTGAGGTGGACTTTGGTCTGAGCTAGGATGAATACTCTTGGTGTATGAGAATTGTCTGTTTCTGCAGTTGGTGACTGAAAGTCTGTCAACTTTTTCCTTTAGCTCTTTTTCTGTTATGATGGTAAAATCTTCTTTACTTTAATGTTTGTTACGAGCAATGTACCATGTGGGAATAAACTGGGAGTGATACAAGATTTCTGTGAAGATGAGAGCTGGAATATTTTTTTCAGAGTAATACACATTAATCAGATTTTTTTTTTTTTTATATTAGAGTATGTTTGCTGAAATCCACCAGAGAATGCTCCTGAACTTAAGGATACCTCAAGTACCAGTTTTGCAATGGTCACATTTCTTGCCACCAGCATAACCTGTCAGTTGTAGCCTGTCTAAATGTCTTTTTAGGATCTGTGTTGCTGCATTTTCCATGAGCATGTCCACCTGCTTTTCTTGAATGTGTAACTCAGCAACCCTCTGAGCTTTTTGCATAATGGACTTTCACTTGCCTTTCAGTTTCGGCAGATAGTTGCTGCTCCTAGACCAAGAGTATCTCAAAATTATTCTTATTAGGAGGTGATGATGAAAGAAAATGTAATTGCTTGGTGATCTAATTCTCCTCACTTTCTAGAGTAAAGTAAGCTGTCTAGTCAACCATTTCACTTGTCTAGGAGACTCTCAAATGTTGAAATTAAGCAATTGAATTTATTTTTCAGTCCTCTTTGTGAGATATTTCCAGTGTCTTTGCACTTTGCTGTGGAACAGAAGTTGTTATTAGCTAGTAATGTGTATGACCAGAGTCTTTTGCACTTATTTTCTCTAAGTATGTAATAGTACTTCTTGGCTAAACTGGTTTTCATCCTGCCAGAGCTGGTGTTAATACCCTGTGATAGCTTGAGAACTTGAGTGTGCTGAAAACCAGAGTACTGGTCTTTACTACTTATATCTTGCTTTGAGGCCCTTTCAGTGATGGTTTAATCCCAAAAGAGCAGATATTAGGTGTTGTATAAGAATATCCTCTTAGCGTCTTAGAACTTGTTAATTAGAATTAACAAACTGTAAGTAAATGTCCATACAAATGGTTTCATGAGACTGCTAGTGTGCACACAAACCCCAAACACCTTGCCACTGAAAAAAAATCTAACCCAACCCCACCCCCAATTTCATCTAAAACCATGTTATTATGAATGTCTGGCAGTTTCTAAGTTGTTTTTAACCATGCAGAACACGAAGAAGCTCTTTTACAGACTTAAATGTAGCTTAATTTTATTTGGAAATAATTTTTACTTATTTTTAAAACCTACAGTTAGCAGTAGAGTAGTGCCATACAAACTGAAATATGATAAAGCTGAACAGCTCCTTTAACTTTGTAGGCCTGTGCTAATTGTTAGTGTAGAAAGGAAAAATTTACATTATTGGATTCAAATATGCTGTTGAAAATGTTTAAGTGTCAAAGCTGAATCAGCTTTAGAAGAGCCATTTTTATTACTTTTCCCAAAATTACATAGGCATCATGAAGGATTTTGGAGGTTGTTTTTCTTCTGTTCTTGTCCATGCTTACATTTGTATGTGAACTCCCTTTGGTCTGTATGTGACATTTTGGAATTTTTAGTTTTTCCTTCCTATAAATTTAAATAAAGCTTGATGGTAGAGTTTTGACTAAGACATAACTGGCTGAGGAGAGGTTAGGAAAAATCTTTGCTTTAGGTTAATGTCTTGTTATGCCTAGGCCTTGTGAAAGGGTAATACTGCACTTTCCAGAGTTGCACAAAGCTGTTGTGATTGGAAAAGGAGGAGAGAGAGAATGAACTGCAGCCTGTGGTAAGAAAAGGGCTTATGAAACGTCTGGAAGCTCTGCAGAATACTGGAAGGAACTAAAAGTACATTATAAACCAGGTTAGAGGTATATATCTTGTAACATTTGTAATGTCTAATTACCTGGTTTAAATCAAAGTTATTTTAAAACCTGTGTTCTTATATGTATCATCTAGATAATAATATCTTTATATATATATAATGTATATATATAATAATCATATATGTAATCTATATTATTGAGACTTGCCTATTATTTGAAACTGTGTTACCCTATCTTTAAGATTTCTTTTTGGTTTTTTTTCTAAAGGAAGGTAAGAAAGCAGGGAGCTTGTTTCAGCTCAGTTGGTATTGTGGCACTGGTTTCATGGACATCCAAGCTAGTATAGTTGGTTCCATGTGAAAGGAGGAGTTCTTGCTCCCCTTACCTTGTCGTGACTTGGATAGTGTGCCATGATCTGGATCCACCCACTAATGCAGTAGAAAACTACCTTCTTTTTAGTTTAACTTTTTACTTAGTGGCTGAATCAGGTGATTTGGCCTTGTGGCTGTGCTTTCCACAGTCTGGAGTACTTGCAAGGAAGGAAACTGGATCTAGGAAGATTAGTGAGAGCAAGATATCAAAGGGAAGTAGATCTTCGTCTCTGTGTGTGGTGGACTGATTGATCACCAGCAACTACAAGAAAAATACTTCTGTGAGATTGTTGAATTAATCCAGGGTTTATCTGCTGCGAAAATGAGTAGACCTTGTTACCACTTCTTGTCTCAACTATGAACTCTGCTGCTTCTTAACTGTCAGCATCACTGCTTGTGTGATGCTTTGGAGAGCCAGCTCAGATCACAAAGATGATTTAAAAAACAAAACTAAACAAATAGTAGGTATGCTCAAAGGAGTGCAAGAGCCCTTTTGGGTAAGGAGGTGGAACTGTGTGGGAAGGAGTGAGTCTACTCATCAGAGACAGCAGGCAGATTAACAGAAGAGATTTTTCTTTAGCATTCAGTTTTTATACCAGGGTTGGGGGGACTACTACTGCAGTTCTTTTCCTCTGTCACCTTTCTTAGGCTATAGTGGTGCTTAGGTGAGCAGATAAGGAAATTCTTAACCACCCTCTACCCTCTTTTTAGACCCATTTTTAGTTTTGAACCAGATCAGCTTTGTAAGGCAAACATCTGTGGAAGGAACACTGATGAGTTTTGTCTAGAGGTAAGAAAAGCCTGGAAGTTCTCCTCATACTCTGTAGTGTGCACCTGTCTTTGCAGCCTGTAAGTGAACTTTCCTTGCCCTATTCACAGGGAGTCAAGAAGGGGAGAAGGAAGCAAGTCGGCTCTCTTAGCCAAAGACTGGCTCAGCTGTATCATCACCTGTGCTGTGGTTCCAGAGCTGCTTTTTTTTTTAAGTGCCACAAGTGCAGCCTATTACTGAAAAGAATAACCCTTCTCTCTCCTGTATCTTTTGTAGCCCTAGTCTCATGCACATACTGGTGTTTGGATGAGTGCAGTACTGTGCTAGATCCATTTCTTGGTGTAGCTCATTGTATATGAGTGAGAAGGGAGATGGTAGCTGTTACTGCTGAGCCCTGAAATAAACACAAGTATACAAGGAAGGGCGGTGTTGAAGCTGGGCTAAAGTGAACAATAGCAAAGTTCTGGTAATGCCTTGTCTAAGGAAACTGACTGCAGTTACACCCAGATAAAGAGGAAGCTGTTAAGGGAGGCAGAGGAATTTGGAGAATCAACTCAGCCCGCCGTTTTGGAATTTAGAGCTGGAGGGTAAAATTACTGTAGCACAAGTTCTACTTCCCATCATTGTTTGAGTACTAAGAAGTGGTGAAGGGATCCTAAAACAACCACTGGCAAAGAAGCAAGCTGTCTTCCTTCTGAGCATGTAGTCCATTGTTTTCATTTGTTCCTAAGCAAGAGCTTTTGTTTACTGTGGTTGTTGAAGTGTATCCAAGCTCGCTCATATTAAAATACTAGATTTTTTTCCTCTATGGTGATTTATCTGAAGCTATATTAAAATAATTGTGGCAGTAAAATGGAGAATGAGTTAATAAATAACTGAATCTATCCTTTTTGCATTCTGCACTTGACTATCATCAAGACATGCTTAGCTACTTTTCAGTGTGTCTGCCTCATTTCAGGTGTAAGATTTACAGTGATAAGTGAACAAGATACCTGGTAAGCAACCACTCTGTTCTTAGAGTTAACCAGTGTAGTTACTTTAAACCGTGTGCCACAGAATTAGCTGCCTGCAACTGTTAACTGATCTGTGCAGCGTCTGTTTGTCACAAGGTGATAAACTACTCAGATGGTCATATACAGCTCCTGTTTCTGATAGATGATCCTGGCTGTGATACATGTTCCTGTCTATGATAGGGGAGTTTTCTGAAGTTCTGGAAGTGATTTGGGCTACAGGCTTATTTTCATAAGAACTTCTGTGATACAAACGGGCAATATCTTTAAACTATAAAATTAAAATGAAACCTCTGTTTCAGTCAACAGCAGTACAAAACTTAGCGACTTCCAGATGGGGCTTTTTTGTTGGAAAGTTCTGCAGTAGCAGGAATGGCATTAAAGAGAAACTAGTTATTTCTTCTGTTTCTGTGTGAACCCATCAGTCTGCAGTCTGCTCCTAAAAGGCCTGCTATGGGGGAGTAACTAGAGGTGCCGTCATCTTGTGCCAGTCTGAGACAGGGCTTGCACATCAAAGGGGCTGTGCTTGTCTGTCATCTTCGTTCTGCTGACAGTGGTGTTTGTATGCTCATTTCAACCAACTTGGTCACCAGCCTTACAAGAAGAAGAAATATCAGATTGCCGCTTGAGAAACTAGTGCCACAATATCTAATAAAATGTCACTTTGTTGATTAGATTTTGAAGTACTGTTCCAACATTTGTAAGATTTGTGCAGGAATATTGTATTGGTTTAAGGTTTTGGGTTATCCATTGATACTGAAATCACTTTGCAAGGCTAATGGCAAAAACTATTTCTGGTATGACTTACAAGATTTTTGTAAGTGAGGTGGTGATTATGTTCTCTGATGCAGCAGTTTGATTTCATTGGTGATATAAAAGTTATCTGTGTATATAAACATTGTTCACAGAATCACAAAATGAGCTAGGTTGGGAAAGACCTTTGAGATCAAGTCCAACCTATGACCTAACTTAACACCTCCTCATCAACTAAACCATGGTGCTAAGTGCCACATCCAGTCTTTTTTTAAACATGTCCAGGGATGGTGACTTCACCTCCCTGGGCTGATGATTCCAGTGCCCAGTCACTCTTTCAGTGAAGAATATTTTTCAGACATCTAATTTCAACTTCCCCTGGTGCAGTTTAAGACTGCGTCCTCTCGTTCTGTCAGTGGTTGCCTGGGAGAAGAGACTGACCCCCACCTGACCGCCTGACTACACCCTCCTTTCAGGTAGTTGTAGAGAGTGATAAGGTCTCCCCTGAGCCTCCTTTTTTCCAGGCTAAACAATCCCAGCTCCCTCAGTTATTTTGTATAGGGCTTATGTTCCAAACCTTTCACCAGCCTTGTTGCCCTCCTCTGGACCCGTTGGAGCATCTCAATGTCCTTCCTAAATTGAGGGACCCAGAACTGGACACAGGACTCAAGGTGTGGCCTTACCAGTTCTGAGTACAGGGGAAGAATGACTTCTCTGGTCCTGCTGGCCACACTATTCCTGCTAACAGGCCAGGATGCCATTGGCCACCTGGGCACACTGCTGGCTCATGTTCAGTTGGCTGTCGACCAGTACCCTCAGGTCCCTTTCTGTCTGGGCACTGTCCAGCCACTCTGTCCCCAGCCTGTAGCGCTGCAGGGCGTTGTTGTAGCCAAAGTGCAGGACTCGGCACTTGGACTGGTTAAACTTCATGTTGTTAGACTCGGCCTATTTATCCAGCCTGTCCGGGTCCCTTTGCAGAGCCCTCCTACCCTCCAACAGATTGACACATGCTCCCAGCCTGGTGTCTTCTGCAGATTTACTGATGTTGGACTCAATCCCCTCATCCAGATCATCAGTGAAGATGTTAAACAGGACTGGCCCCAGAACTGATCCCTGGGGGACACCACTAGTGACTGGCCACCAGCTGGGTGCAGCACCGTTCACCACCACTCTCTGGGTCTGGCCATCCAGCCAGTTCTTAACCCAGCAAAGAGTGCACCTGTCCAAGCCATGGGCTGCCAGCTTTTCCAGGAGTTTACTGTGAGAGACAGTGTCAAAGGCCTTGCTGAAGTCTGAGTAGACAACATCCACAGCCTTCCCCTCACCCACCAGGCAGGTCACCTGGTCATAAAAGGAGATCAGGTTGGTCAAGCATGACCTGCACCTCCTAAACCCATGCTGGCTGTGTCTGATCCCCCAGCATCCTGTAGTTGCTGTGTGATGGCACTCAAGATGATCTGTTCCATAATCCTGCCAGGCACTGAGCTCAGGCTGACAGGCCTGTAGTTACCCACATCCTCCTTCCAGCCCTTCTTGTGGATGGGTGTCACATTGGCCAGCTTCCAGTCATCTGGGACCTGCCCGGTGAGCCAGGACTGACAGTAAATGACGGAGAGCAGCTTCACAAGCTCATATGCTAGCTCCCTCATCACCCTAGGATGAATCCCATCTGGCTCCATAGATTTGTGAGCATCTAAGTGGCTTGGCAGGTCTCTGACTGCTTCCTCCTGGATAACAGGGGGGCTATGCTGCTCCCTGACAGCATCTACCAGCCCAGGAGGCCCGTTGTCCTGAGGACAACCTTCCCTTCTGTTGAAAACTGATGCAAAGAAAATGTTAAGTACCTCTGCCTTTCCCTAATCTTTAGTTACTAAATTCCCTCCCATATCAAATAGAGAATGGAGGTTGTCCTGGCCCTTCCTTTTGCCATTAATGTATTTATAAAATTATTTATTTTTTATTTACAGAAGTGGCCAGATTGAGTTCTATCTGGGCTTTTGCCTCTCTAATTCTTTTCCTACATGACCTACAATTTCCTTAAGCATTTCCTGAGATACCTGACCCTCCTTCCAAAGGCGATACAACCTCTTTTTTTTTTCCTTAGTTCCTTCAAAAGCTCCTTGCCCATCCAGGCTGGTCATTTTCCTCGGCTCATCTTTCGGCACGTAGGGGCGGTCTCTTCTGCTTTAAAGATTTCTGTTTTGAAGCACGCCCATCCCTCCTGGACTCTATTGTCTTTAAGGGCTGTTTCCCAAGGAACTCTCTGAATAAGTCTCTTGAATAGGCCAAAGTGTGCCCCCTGGAAGTCCAGTGTGGAAGTTTTATTGATGCCCCTCCTTGTTTCACCAAATGTTGAAAATTCTATAATTTCATGATCGCTGTGCCCCAGATGGCCTCCAACCACCGTCTCTCCCACCAGCCCATCTCTGTTTGCAAACAGCAGGTCTAGTGTAGTCTCTCCCCTGGAAGGCTCGCTCACCAGCTGTGACAAGAGCTGTTCTCTGAGTAGAATTATTAATATTTTAAAATTCCATACAGTTTTGTGTTCTGTCCCTACAGCTCCCATACTCTGCCTCTCTCTGTTTCTTTCTTTCTTACCTGCAGTGCTTTCCCCCACTCCTCCACTTCTCGTATGTTTAATAGTTTTTGGGGGACAGAATCTATTCCTGCTTCAAAGCTGCTTGTGTTCTGACAGCTTGCCATCATAAGCCAGAAAGCTAAAGAAAAGAGATGTAGTAAGGAAGATGCTGCAAATTTTCCCTTGGACTGCAGTTCCACACCACTCTACATTATTGATCTGCTGGCTGCTGCATTTCTTTTCCCTCATTTGAACTAACTCTTATGCTTGTCTGACCCTGCATTAAGCCATTTCTGTTTGCTTTGTCACTCTCTTGTCAGATTAGCGTGCTAACCCAGTGGACAACTGCAATTGCTTCAGAACTCATCTAAGCTGTGTGGAGAAATGGACAGGAGCATACTATAGGGAAAAGAGTAGAGACAGCAGCACTAGCAGCTGGCTTAGGCTGTTGGAATTGCTGCATTGTTTGGGATATTAATCTGAGTGCCATCAGCTGGCCACAACTCATTTTGTGACAAAACTAAATGCAGGTTTCCTATTTCTGTTAGATTTGGTTGAAACTGGCTACTGGTCTTAGAATTTTAAGTCCAAAATAAGATAGGTGGTGATTATATTTCTGTAGGCTTTGTTTCCTCATTAAACCATACTAAAAAACTTCGCTGAATTTAGTACTAGAAAGACCAGTGTCACTAATGCAAACCTCCCTCTGGTATGCATATCTTGTGTCAGCAGTATGGCTCTTTTCCTTATTTCTTTGTTTGCTATTTTTTATTACTAGATATGTCTCTTATGATGAGCTGTTGCTGACCTCTCATGTGGCTAGAATGGCCTTATCTTGCTGGACAGATAAAGTACAGCAGGAACTTGGATGCTACAGTATAGTATGTTATGTGATAATAGCTCAGAGTTTAAACCAAATATATTACTCTTAAGTTTTAAATGGCTGAAAATATGACGTTTGACTGAGCTGAACAGGAAGAATAACCTCTTCAAGTAAAAGAAGAAGGAAAAATTAACTAAAGTAATTAGTACTTTTAGGTAAAAAGTATTGCTTACAGACCTAGGTAGTTTGAGTATTCCTGCTGACTGCATTAACTTCTACTTTTCTGTACTTTCACGTACAGAAGAAACTGGCTCTCTGCTGACCAGTGTCCACGTAATGAGAAGTAGTTACCCTGATTTCTGACACGAGTTGGTTATCTGAGGGGGACGATGTTTGTGTTACCTGTCTGGCTGTAATGTAAACTCAGCTGCTGCCAGTTCCTCTTGGACTGCTTTTTGGCCTCTGGGGGACCGGTGGGCAGCAGCATATAGTGGTTGTAAGCAGCCACAGACCTGCTGTGGTTACCTCAGGTGATAAATAAGGAGATAGATGGGAGTCCGATGCTATTGAGGATCTAGTTAGCTTGGAAGAAAGCTGAAAGTACTGAAGGGGAAGCAGATAAAGGGTTGTGAGGAGTAGCAAGCCCTGTAATTACTGTGGCGAGAGGATGTAAAATGGTACTTTGAAGGTCTGTCAGAAAACATTTTTTCCACTTAATTTTAAAGGCACAACTACTTGTTCAAAAGAATAATTCATATTTGTTCAATTTTTGAAAATAACTGCTTTGACTAATGTTTCTAGAACTTTAAAAGCTGTAATTTAAACGTTTAATACACTTCATAGTATGTGAGATCTAATACTTTCAGTTATAGTAATTAATCTTAAGCAGCATGTAACGTTTCCTTAAAGTAATTTCTATTGGTTCTTTACAGGCTTTTTTAAAAAATTGCTTAACACTTATTTTCTTTCTTTTAGGTGTTGGGAAATCATGTTTATTGTTACAGTTCACAGACAAGCGGTTTCAACCAGTCCATGATCTCACTATTGGTAGGTCTTTTTTGTGCTGCCCACTGTTAGTAGTTAAGTGGTTGGGGTACCTCAGCATGCATTTGTGAGTTTGTTGTGCTACAGAAATGCAGGATTTGTGCTGTATTAAGGTAGCAATTAATCCCTAGCTAATGAATGTTTGTTAGCTGGTAAAGTCAAGTGGGGGGTCTTTTATTTGGAAGGTACAATCAGAAACAATTTTAAAAGTTCGTGGCTGTAGTATCTAAACTGTTTCTTCAGGAAAGCTGAAAACTGGGCACGGAAGAATTGTCCAAGCTTGAAATGCACTGATGGTGATGGCATCACTAGGGAATATAATGTTAGCCTAGCCACAAAACCTTGAAGACAAGTTACAGATAAACTAAAGCAAAGTTAATCTTAAAGATGAATAACCAAATTTATTTGGGAAGACTAACTTTTCAATAGAGGACTGAAGCATGAATGTATTTGCTCTTGGTAGGGATAGGGATTTTCTCAACTCTTCAGCTGCATATGGACCATTTGTGTCAGGTATGATTTGATACTGGGGGAATGAATGCATGTTGACACATTGACACATTGCCTCTGACCTAACTGCAGTAAATAATACAAACTTTTATTTATCTTTCCACGCAAAATAAGAGGAATAGTGTGGTACTAAATTCTTCTGAGGGCAAGTTTAGTCTGCAGATCAGTTTTGCTGTTAAGCATAACAGATGCTAATCTCAGAGGAGATTGCAGAACCTTTGAACTTGTTGCTGTTCTTTCAAGGAACCTATCAGCTCTAATCACAAGCTTTCCACAAAATATATCCTAGTCTCTATTTTTAGTTTGTGCCCTGGAGTAGGTACGTTTCCTATGTTTGGGAGTACTGAAATAGCTGCTTGAAATATAAACAGATATTCTTCATGTAACAGAATGTATCAGGTGGTTTGATTATGGTTTCCCTTTCTCTTGACAGTCCTTCCACACCTGGTGTGTGCCTATCTCATATAGTCCAAATTTGTCTAACGTCAGTTTTCAGATATTTCTGAGGTCTTGGCAGCAGATAGGCTGGCTGAATAAAGAGCCTGAGTACTTTAGGGAGGCATGACTTATTACCATCTTTTCTTCTTTACGCCTGCCAAATAAGTGACACCTGATACATCACTCGTGCATTTGGCCGCCCTGTCACCTCAGCACACTGATTGATAGGCTCTGGGAAACAGCTTCACCTCAGCAGAGTGGTTGTAGTGCCAGTTCTTTGCTTGGCGTACAGCTAGCTGAAGTCTGGGAGCAGAACAGAAATTGAAGCTAGTAAGATGAGGAACCTATAAGCAACATAATGAGGGATTTGGTAATGGAGCTTGGGAAGCTGTGTGAAAGGGAGGGAAGAAGAGGCTGGAAATGCCTCCTTAACTGCTAGAGCATGCGTGTATTTTGGCCAGGTTCTCCCAGTTACCTGAACAGATTTAGAAAGACAGATAAATAAAGAACATGGGTTCATATAAGTGCTTCTGTGGGGTGAGATGGGGTGGGTTGAGTTTGACTAATAAATGCCCTAATGGTTGTATTAAAAGTCCTGAAAATGTGTAAACCAAATAAACCATTGTAAACATTCTAGCTGTTTGCCCATTGCCCACAGGACATGCCCTTATTGTAAACCTGATCAGCTTCTATTCCCTCTTTGAGAACAAGCTTGCCATCAAACTGTTTGTTTTTTCAAATTCAGAACTTTTTCCTGGAATGTATTTTAATGGAATAGGATAAATACCCTTTTAATTTTCTGTGGGGTTGTGTGCAGAAACTAAATATTCAAGATGATTTGGATTTAAATCAGCAGCTCTATAGCCACATTTTGAGATCAGATAAAACCTTCAGTGTTAACGTGTAGTAGCCCAAGGATCTTCCCCTGGCTTTGCAGTAAACTTGAGGAAGAGCGATGTCATTTGCCTGCTTCCTCCTTGCTGCTTCTCCACCTCCATTCTTTCAATTTCTTTACAGAGTTGCTGCAAGTTACTTGATTGCTGAAGAGCACAGTGGTCTTTGGCCAACGGCTTTTATTTGGCTCCAGTATCCTGTTGGGGGACTCTGCCCCTTTCCCCAAAATCATTCCACAGAAAGCAACACTACACCCTCCAATATTCTAAGCAAGCTTTTGAAGAGACATTTGAAATATTTCAAATCAGGGCTGCATAACTGAAAATCTTGAGTCCAAGTCTAGACAATGACCAATTTTAGTAAAACTTCAGCTAGCAGATCTGGTTTTTTTAAATAATGGTTATAGATTAATGGAAACTTGATAGCCCTTAAATATGTCCAGTATCTCTAGCCATTTGTTAGATTTTACCTACTGCAGTAATAACTTCAATTTATACTTGATTTACTGTTAATCATCTTAAAATTGCTTTAAAAGATGGTATAAAAGGCTGACTTTTTCCACTGAAGAAATTCCTTTTGTTTATTTGAAACAGGCTTTTTTCCTTGGTTGTAAAATTTGATCTTTAACTAGCTAGAATTTTGGAAGTAGTTTTCTTTCATAAAGACAGGTGGGTTTTAATTAGTATAGTAATAAAATTCATCTTGTTAAAGATGACTTTTTGTATGGTCACTTAATAGATGATTTTATTGATAAAGAATTGTAGGTTTAATTTCCTCTAAATTGGCCCCAGCAATCTGTTACTGGTAGAGTGTTAAGATAACTGTGACTCTTCAATTTCCTGTTTACATACAAAGGATTTTGTTTCTCCCTCTAATCTAGAGCTGCTAAGTGGTTTGGAAAGCTTTGTTGGAAATACCTCCCAGGCACCTGGACAGTGACAGTTACCTTTCTTCTTGAAAATTTTCTAGCTCTTTTAAGCAGCTGAAAAATTGGCTAAAAGCAGATTGTGAAAGAGATTCTCCTACAACACTGACTGAACTTAAACTTATGTTCTTGCTTTCACAGTACTTGACATTCTCCTTTCTGATATGTGCTAATAATGTAATCTTTTGCAAAATCTGTTCAGGTGTAGAATTTGGGGCTCGAATGATAACTATTGATGGAAAACAGATAAAGCTTCAGATATGGGATACGGTAAGTAATGAATAATAAAAATTGTTTAAACATATTGCTCCACTAGCTTTTCCTTTATTCTGGCTACACTCTCTATCATCAGCATCCATAGATTATGTACTTTGTCTTGAAGCTTTCTTTGGTTTCTGTGAAGTTAAAAATTTGCTAATATTTCCTTTTTTTGGTGTGATGTGCTCTTTTGCATTTGCACTGTAACTTCATCAGATTTATAAGACTGATTTATAATTAATGCTGCTTCACTATTTGGTGAAAGTCTTCTATATTACTGAGAACTTATATTTCTCTAAACAATCTTTCTTTGTGCATTCATGCAAGATTTGGTAAATACAACATCCTGTTGTGAAATTGTGATGTGTCTGCTACCTTTAATCAAGAGTTCTCTAGAGGAAATGTTTGTGTTTCCAAGGTAGAAGAAAACACATGGCGCTCTTTTCATAGAAGACTTAAGAACACAAGTTCAAGACAGTAAATACCTCAGTCAAGAAGGGACTAGTAAATGCTTAAAGTTTCGAAACACCTTCCAAAATTCAGACTTTGACTTTTGAGGGGGTTCAGGTTAAGAACATAAATTGGCTATTCTTCTGTTGTCAGTCACTTTACTATAAAGCAGTCACAGTCTACACTTGTGGTGAAGCAGGTTTAAGATGTTCATCCTGGTTGCTGTATTTTTTAAATGTGTTTGACTCTTCCACAAGATGGAGTTGCCTGTTTCCTTTTCTAAAAGCATTTTAGGATACCTTTAGAACCTGACAGGTACGTGATCCCTAGCCTCATGTATGTGCTCTTTGTGCTACAGCAAATCAGTGAGGGGACATACATTCATGTATGCATGCCTATGTATCTGTGTGTATATAAAAATGTAAATAAATGTAATATTTTAGTGAACTTCATAGGTAAGACCTTACTTATTTTACGAGTTCTTTACTTGAAATGGCGTCTAACACCTGTGCCTCCTTAGAAGTTCTAAGAAACAAGGTATAGAGCAATATGGTCAGCTTACTTTAGGATTTTTCTGCCCTGGGTATTTTTACTATTATAATTGTGGATTGGGGACTACCAAGGTGGCTGAGCATTTTTAAGTTCAATAAACAAGCAAATCTCTGCATAAAAAATAGCTTCATAATTAAACCCTTAGTATTTAGTTTGACTATGTGACTACATACCTACACTGGTCCTTTCTAAAATTGGGGCAGATTGTCTGCAGGCAAAAGTACTAATTTTACTACTGTCTTTCACTGGCTTTTGAACTGATTTTGTTAATCTCCTTAGATATGAATGAACTTGAACTATGTTCCAGTAGATCGTGCTTATCCTGGTGCCTCTGACTCAGTGGCTCTTTGCAGTCTGGTTGTTGTCTTGAATGCATGTAAATTGTCCGGTAGCCAAAATGGCAACACAAGTGCTTTTGACTATAATTTATAAACTCTGTTTGAGCAGGGTTTCTTTTCTGACTAGCTTCTTAAGTATATCATACATAAATTTAAAATATTAATTGAAAGCTTTCATACACTGAGTAGACTGTATGCTGGCGTTGTACTTAATAATTTATAAATTATATGCAATGAATGACAGTATATTCGCCATAGTTAAGTTTACCTGTATGCAATCTGATTTTTAAAACACAGGATGTTCCTATTCTAATCCAGTCTTGGTTTGTCAGCATATCTGAATTCCACTGTATCATTTGTGATCTTGAGTGCAGAGGTGTCAAAGGAATAGTAAAAAAAAAAACATGATGAGGTAATTCTCAAGAGATATTTTACTTATGAGTGTTAAGGTACACAAATGTCCATAATGACTGAGGTTACTGTCTTCTATCTGCATTAAGCATATTCTCATTTTCTATTAGCCAAAACTGGTAGCTGTTACTGGTGCTATTTTTTTATTTATTAAGCTGTAACAACTTTTGTTTGATGAGAGAAGGTTCGTTTTACTCCTGTTGCTAAGGAAACACATGAACTATTTATGTTTTTGGTTGATGTTTTTACTGAGCCGCAGCACTAGCCCCTCTCTGATTTGGTGCTAGCCTTACACACCTGCTTTTAATCCATCACTGAACAGGATGCATCCTGAGCAGAGGCATAAGAAGTGGAGAGCCCAATGAAATTTGTTTGGATTACTAACCAATGAACTTTCTTGCTTAAGAGAATCAAACACTAAAATTCAGGTTTTTCTGGCCAGGTATTTCTATGCAACACTGCTCATTTTGTGTTATCTTCAGCAGATCACTGCAGCTCCAGGGAAAGGTGTGTCGTAGTAATGGAAACATATGGAAGCTGCAGCATATACCTCATTGCAGGAGCATGGTCCACCTTACAGGGGCCTAACACTGTTGCCTGTCTGTGAGATCCATTTGTGTGTCCTTCTTGTATGATAACTCAAGAATATTTTACTTTTTCATTAGCATCTTAGTTTGGATTAGGAGCATATAACAGAAGTTAGCTTTATTTACTGCAGTCTGTTTTCCATGTGGGAGTACATGAACTGAATTCCTTTTGGATGAGGCCAGACTGGAAGATACGCTTAAGGAATGCATGTATGCCTAGCAGAAATTGCAGTCCAGTATTTGGTCCTGTGAGCTGGTAGTCTAGTACTAGTCTGATGCAAAAACACACCTAGCCCCAGACCCCTCCCCCCGCAAAAAACCCCACAAATGAAAACCTACATTCCATGAAAGATACTCAGTGTGGCCTTTGCATTCTTAGTGTTATGTGTTGCAGTCTCAGCTCTACTGCTGTTCATGTCTGCACAAGCAAATAGTGTCCTGTTGTTCTCTCCCAGCTGCAGGCTGTTCTGGATCTCCCCACTGCTGGGCTCTGCAAGCTTGCTGCTGTGTGTGCTGTGGCACGCCCAGGTGTTTAGCTCTGTGAGTCTTTGGGTTTCACTATTCCTATTTGGTGGTTTTAGGTCTGTAAAGAGGAGGTATTGGACCAAATTGTTTGTTTGTCTGTCTTTAGTATCTAGATTATTTCTTTTCTTGGATCTTTAATCATAGTAATGGCTTCCAATAGTTGGATGGACTGAGAAATACTTCTGTCCAAATTGCTTAGTTGGTAATTGCCTATTATGATAAGTTAAGCAACTCTTTTGTGGAAGTGTGGTATTTGAGCTAGTGTCAGCTGTGCACAACTTTTAGGGAGCTAGAAGTGGTTCTAGTGGCTAGTAAGGATTAAAATGACTGTTCTGGAAGCTGTTAAGCTTTTTGAGTTTAAATAAGCTGTGTAGATGAGGTTGGTTGTCTTGTGGCAGCAGCATAACACTAAGAAATATTAAAATTGCTTCTCCTCAAAAAAAGTTCATTGTTGTAGAGAGATAACTGGGCTTGTTACCAGGCTGAGTCAGTGGCCTTGATTTTGTTGAGGGGGATGTTCTGTATCATTGACTGTTACTAACAAGTCATTGTTGATGAGCAGAAATAAGCAGTAATTGAAAGAGGATATTTTCTCAGACCCTGCAGTAGAAGAGATCTGTGATGACGCTAAACAATGCTAATGTTCTCTAAATTGGTACGAATACAAACTTCTCCTGTGTACTTAAATACTATATTTTTAATATCTATTTCAGCTTTATTTCATGGAAATCCACGATTTAAAAACATTAATTCATAATTATGTTATTTATAGCACCTTAGCCCTACTTAGACAGACTAAATATCTGAAATAATTGGTTTCTATAAACTAATTTCAAGTAACGTCTTGATTTCCATACAAGTGTACTTTCTAACTGAATTGATAGTGTTTTCTAAGAGTTGAGAGCTTGTATAAAAAAACATGTTTGTGGAAGACTGGAGACATAATTGTTAAAGGCATATTTCACTTTCAGATATTCTGAATATACTAATTCTTTGTGGAAATTGATATCTTTTTCTTGTGTTTGCAATTGGTTTAGATCTATTAGAACTGAATAAAGTTCTCTTAATTCATTAAATGACTCTTCATCCTAGTGCCTCTGACAATTGCTAGGATATAGGGTTCGCCCCCAAGAGCTCTTCACTAACTGTTTACTTCATGATGTTTTCTACTTGCTTGGTAGTCCGAGCATAGTCATATGTTTGTGGGCCGTTGGTGTATTCTTTTACTACATTTTTACTAATTTGACTGTTTAACCATGGTACCTGCATGCATATTGCTGCATCTCATAGCCCTGTGTTACACTGCTGTGAAGTAACAACAAGAACTTACAGAGGATCTACTTTAGTTGCTGAAACTAGTTTGATCATCAGTCGCAGACTGTGTTTGCTGCCACGTGGGAGGATTAACTTATTTCTGGATCCATGGATTGAGGGATGAGGCAGGGAGGGTTGTCTGTTTAATAGTTGTTCCTGTTGCTGTTTGTGTAATACAACCATCATCTGAACTTCAGTGCCAGCAGCTTAAATTATGGTTCACACCCATGATGTCACTTTGGGAAGCTAAGACAACTTGATACACCTTCTAGCTTAGTGTTCACAAACCTTTGTCTGTCGTGCTTAAATGTATTTGGTTATTGAAATACTATAATATTGGCATGTTATTTTCCGAATTGTTTTTTGATTTCTTGGCAGTTTATCCATACTTCCTACAATAATTACAAGATTTCTACAAGAGCAAGCTCTTGCTTAGGATAAGGCCTTAAATGGGAGGAGTATTAATCACTTTGATGCACAATAGAACTCCTATTTTAGTGAGAGTTGCTACTTAAAACCTAAAGGTTTCAAGTACAGTTTATTTCAAATTATAACTATAAGCGTACTTCTGATATTGGAAGACCAAAGCTTTGTTTCTGTGATGTGTTGGGAATTGCTTTGGATGTCTAAATGGCATTTATTCAACAACAGCTGAAGAAAAGGCAGATGTACAAATGATCTGTTTTGGACATATGTACAATTTCATCCTTGGGGATCTTTAGTCCTCTTGAAATTTCAGTTCTTACTGCATGCTGACAGGGTTCTTTCTAAAGCAAAATGTAACATGGCTAAATCTTTCACATAAATTTTGAGATTTTCTCAGAATCTATGAATTTCTCAGCATCTATTGTGATAGATTCTTTTTCATGAGCATTTTTAGTTATTAGTTCGGTTTTTGTTTGGGAATATCTGCTGGAAACAGCAGGGGTTGGTCTTTATTTTTACACTGCTTCTGTGCCTATTTGTACTACATGCTAGTAAATCACCTTAAAATTAATTTTTTAATTGGAGACATGATTGCAAGAAAGATTAATTGTATAAACAAGTTGACATGTGACTAAGAGACTGTTACTATATTTATAACTTTCAAAACTATATTTAAAGGTATGTATTGCTACTGTTTCTTTCTGGAACATTTTATTCCGGGGATCAACTTTGTGGATTAGTAACCAGCTGGCAGCTGTCGTAGGTGGTGTGACACTTGCAAGTTGGTTATTTCTTAGATGTCTTTTTAGTTTTCTTTGCAACTTAGGAAAGTATAAACAAGTAAATAATAATTCCCAATGTGAATGAAATGTTCTGTCACCAGTTTTGAACATACCACACATGTATGCCTGTTTTCAGAGTGAGGGAGTCCAGAGCTACTAGCTAGGTGTGTTGTAGTTCTCATATTTCATGTAGAGATATACTAAAACATTCCCTCCTAATAAAAACTATTGGTCAACTTGGATGCTGAAGGCCTGCTGGGACATTCTCAGATAACTTACTCCTTGAAGAAACTTCCAAAATTCTTCAGCCTTGAGAATAGAGAACTCAGCAAAATTAATGGACTGTTTTCTATGGAGATATGTTGTTGTGGATGCTGGTTTTTTAACTACTTTCTTGTCCTGCATTATGGTTATTTTCATTATTTTCCCCCTTACTTTACAGATTTAAAAATATGCAGTTAAGGAACTTGCAAGTAACTCTTTTTGAAAACAAAGGCTTGCCTGCATATTTTGCAACTGATGCCACGGCACCACATACTTGGAAATGACACCAAGATTTCCTGTGGGAATAGTAACACTTGGAGTCTTTTCTTAAATATGCCAGAGATACTGTGTCCCTGATAACACAGTTGTGTAGCTTAAAGGTTCCTGAAAACTCTAGTGCAGGTCCTAAATCTNCTGAGGTGATTGATAATGCTTTGTGTTCTGCTTGCATTGTTATTTTCAAATTGTAATTTGATCTCTATACTGAAGTATGTTTTGAAAAGCATGTGGGATATATGTCTGTGCAGTTGAACCAGGGATAAAGATTTTTGTACTTGCTTGAAGACCTAGGATTTCTAGAACTGCGTCTATATAAGTCTCTCCTTTCAGAAAGTTTGTTTCTGTGAATCGTTATGATATGAATTGTAAAAGCTTACAGTACAGAAAACAGCCAAAAAGAATGTTGCTTAGCACTTAAAACATTGCTTGTTTATCAGAGGCCCGCATTTTTTCATGATTAGTGAACTACTCATGTGAGATCTAGCACCATTTCTCTGAAGAGAGAGGAGGCATGTTCAGGCCTGCTCTGTGTGCAGTTAGAGGTTCCTGCAGGCAGCCGTGTCTGAGCTGGAGTTGGTGTGTGAAGTAGCTGTCACGGTCTGGCTGTTACCAGAAACATCCTCCATCTTCCCATTTCCACTGCAATGTAACTCTGATTGTCGGTATAACCAGGGATTGTCTTGGAGCAAAAGCTTCTATCACCTGTACTGGATGTAATATGGCCGTGGGAAACACCCTGTTTAACGTTTGTTTCCTGACTATTGCCCCTACTATTCCTGTCACCACAGACCCCTGCCTCCCTCACCATCTGGATGTGGAACTGAGCAATCTGCTTTGAATGCCCCTATTTGAGCCAGGGAGGTTGGAATAGGTGACCTCCAGAGGTCCCTTTCCCACCTCAACCATTCTGTGAAAAAAAGCTTTTTAATATGGAAGAGAGATAAAAAACAAAATAAGTGCTGGATTTTGCAGGAACATGAAAGAGATGGTAATAACAAAATTATACTTAAGATAAAGGGCCTTTCTCTGGTATTGAAGCTGATTTTAATTTATACTGAGCTTCTATATAGCTGCTTCTATCTGTTGCTCCTTCTAATAAGTAGCTAAACTTGGGTAGGTCCTACTTTGTAAGACCCATGAAGTATAGTTATTATAGCACACTTGTGGTTTTTAAAGTCAGTTTTGGCTAATAGCCTACA
>WEIT01016686.1:1725-82944 GCA_013389985.1 Dryoscopus gambensis
ACAAAGAACTGAACTGAGCAGTTTCAGAGGATTGTGATTGGTTTGTTTTTTCTTAAGTGACAGCTGATCCTGATATTAGACTTGTTTAATTTTCCTTCTTTCTGTGTCTTGTACTGTAGGTATGATTCCTTCACTGACTCTTCAAGGAATGAAATGAAGACAAAGTTTGCACTAACAATGGAATTTGTAGAAGAGTACTTGAAAGAAGTTGTGAATCAACCCTTCCCGTTTGGAGACAAAGAGAAAAATAAACTTACATTTGAGGTACTTCTCAGCTATCTGCCTCCTACTTGCAGTATTCCTCATTTCAGATCAGTTGACATTGTTTTTTTCACAATAAAGCCAGTTGCAGAAAAAAAGTTGGTGCAAAATAGCCTAAAGAAGCACCTGTTCCTAATTCCAGTGCTCTTGGTGATGACTGCAGAAGACTTGATGATACTGCAGAAAATAATATTCTTGTCTGCTGTATTTTTCCAGCCTTTCCTTCCTTCTCCTGAGGTGGTTGCATTTCAGTGGAGGGAGAGGGGATTTGTGGGGGGTGAATGGCCATATTCCTTCTCTTTCAACATTAGTGAAATAATTTGTAAGGATTCTTCAGTGTAAGTAAGTGCTCTTTTCTGTGTAGGGAAACTTTAGATAGGCCTAGATTTTCTAGATTCAAATAGCAAAGAATAAAGGGGAAATGCTTACAGCTTTTATAGTTCTTCCTCCAGCCTACTTCTCTTTGTTGCTTTTGCCTCTGGTCACCTGAAATCACCTCTGTGCAAGCTTACTGCAGTCATCCTACTCTTCTGCTGACTTCCATCTTCCCCAAAGCTGCTGCCTCTTTAAATAATTTCCCAGAGTCTTTCTTCCTGGTCTTACATATTTTCACAGATGCAATTGTATCCTCTCAAGCTTTCCTAAATCTTACCTTGGTTTTGCTGTCTGCTGTAACCTGACTGACCAATTGCATTGTCTAATCCTGACAAACATTTAATGTCACTGGCCTCACTCCAAAAATCAGTGGGAAGATTTGTGCTAGTTTGAATGCACTCAAGATCTGAATCTCTCTGGAAGCTGCCGTGTGAAATGCAACCGAAAACCACAAAGGCTGTCAGTACTTCCTTCATTTTTAATTTCTTTTTCTCATAGGTGGTACATCTGGCTCGAAACCTCATATACTTTGGCTTTTATAGTTTTAGTGAGCTTCTCAGACTGACCCGGACGCTGCTGGCCATTCTAGATATTGTTCAAGTTCCCATATCGTCATACTTCGAAAGGTTGAGCAAGTTTCAGGATGGAGGTGAGATAAGCAGCAAAGACTGTTATTCCAGTGGATAATTAGCTTTTTAAGTTGGAAATAATTTATGGAACACCTCAGTACTCTTCCAAGGTTCTGTATTCACACATAAGCTCACCTATAGGAATGCATTGCAGGGGACATTAAGATGATCAGCTACAAAGGAGCCTTTTTGAACAGAGCTGCATCCTTCATGACTTGTGGGTACTGCATTGGTGTTGCTGCTCCTTTGCTTATTTGGAACTTTCAAATTTGGTTCTAGACCCTTGCACGGAACATTCTGAGCAAGTTCAAGCAGCATTTGCCTGGGCACAGGGATTATGGTGGCTCATCTGTGGCACAGGTGTTTGTTAGTCTTCTTTGCACTTCACTGAAAGGGAGAATGAGATGGTCCTGGTCCCACAATGGCAGCAGCAGCCGATGGAAGTCCAGAGGAGGTCATCCTCTGCCTGTGTTTGTCAGCTTAGAATATTCTTTTTTGAACCCAGACCACAGTGCCTCTCTGACAGCTCTGGGACTATTCTGTATGTCCCACATGGTTTAAAAGTGGGTTGAAGAATGAGCATGCCAGGAAGGTGCTGAAACGTAGCAGTTTCATTTTCCTGTGTGAGTGGAAGAGAGGTGTGACAGTCGTGTGGGCTGAAGGTCCAGGAGACCGACTGATGGCAAATCCTGTTTTAATATGTAGCTGGTGTTGCCAGCCAGCTGGCTCGCAGCACCAAAATGGATGAGCTGTCTTGTTGGAAACAATTATTTTGTGTTTTCTCTGGGAGGCCTTTTCCCAGCCTTGAGTTTTTCTAATCATAATTTTGCTCAGTCACTCCCACAGATGCCCTGCAGGAGTGTGCTGTCCTTCACAACTTTTTTCTTCTTTGAGGTTCACGTACTCTGGGGAGGTGTAGACTGTCACTGTCATCTCTGAACCAAGAAGTCATATGCTTGGTTCTCTTGATCCTCCCTCCATCACTGCCACCAGACTTTACTGAAACCCTCTGGAAGCCTTTCCTGCAATGCAGTGCACACCAAGTCATGCTGTAGCTGGCTGCAGTCCCTCCTCAGCACTAGAGAAAAGACGGTATGCCCAGACACTTGGAATTATGTTTTCCTTTTTTGTCCCTGAAAGACTGCATTGCAGACTCTCTTCTTAAATGGCTCTGGATGCAGTTCGACTCCAGACACAATCCTGGCATATTGGCAACATGGGACACGCAGATGTGGTTCTTCTGCTTAGTTCTCACTCTACCCAAGCCTTTAATCCTGATTATACATCTTGCTCAGTGTTTTAACTCACATTCGTTACCTATAAAATCATGTTTCGTCCTTAGTTCCCTTTTATTCCTGTTGAAGGGTTTCCTTCCAAGCTATGTAAGAGAGGAAGGAACCACCCATTAAGTGCAAACAGACCTGCTCTCAGTTACATGAATTTCCTTAGCAATTCCATGCAAATCAGTGAATTTGCTTTGAAATAAATGAGTGTGAAGGAATGCTGCAAATGGTACCACTGTGCAAATGGAAGCTCAGTAGCCTTTTTAGTAATGCTCAACCATGTACTGGAGCCTTGTTGGAAACTTTTTGTCAGAAACCTGGTTTTGGCTCATGGTCTTTCAGCAAAAAAGGCACAGAACAAAGGTGTGATTTTTTTGATTAGCTTCAGCCTTTATACAGATTATTTAAATTTCTTTCCTACTGTAGCTGTCTCCATGGCTGTTTACCTTTCAAACACTAACCAATTCAGGCCAGGATGTGACAATCCATGGATATTATTTTGGTAATTACCTGTGGGTTGTTTTGGTTTGTTTGGTTGGAGTTTTTCCCCTTTTTCTACTAACTCTATGTCTCGAAAGCCCATTGCTTTGGAGAGGTTTTTTGCTGGTGCAGACTGTTGTCAGTCCTGTCTGCAATCTTACAGGAGTCTGGAGATACTGGCTGTGCTGTCTAAGCTTAAAAACAGGCATTGAAACTTTGCTGTGGTGAGACTAGGTGTTTTTATGTAGGAATAGCTGTAAGACTTCCTGGAGAGGCCTTCTACAGTGTTTGTAAAAGAAAATGATGTCTTTGGATGGTCATCTCTTTTCTTCACCTCCCTTTTCGTTTCTGATTGAGAAGCTGTAAACCACATGAACTGTGCATTCACTTTGCACTTGAGACAGAATGATCCTGAATATTTAACTGCTATGTCTGAGCATCTTGCCTTTCCTCCTGCTTTCCCTGGAGGTGCAAACTTACCTACCCATGAGCTATAAAGACATGTGTCACAAGGACAAAGTTTAGGCAATTTAATAACTCCTATTCACTATTTTTGAGCACCCAGCTCATAGAACTTCATGTTCAAAGAACATATTTCACGTCTGAAAACCACATTGCTCAAGCAAAGCAGGGGAGCACTTTTCATTAAGGAGAACCACACAAGAATCACTCAGCATCACTTTAGTTGCACATTGCACCACTGAGGGGTGGTGCTGAGCTGGAACTTCTGGGCCTCTGCATGTGTTGGACTGTAGATGATCCTAAGGGTGAGTCCAGAGGTACAGGTGTTCCCTAGGTCCAGTGGAGTCTGGATCCATCTTGTCCAGGGTCCACTAGGGATCCTGAGAAATGAACAGGCAAGCATAGAAATTCGTCTTGGGAATTTTTTCTAGATCTCCCCTTCCTCTGAGAGTAAGGACTGTTCAACATGCAAAGCTGTAGGTATACATTGGTTTTCAATTTTATAGTAATTATAAGACTGTACACCAAAGGTTTCCCTTCCCTTTTTACACAGACATCCTCTCTTGCAAAACTGTGTTGCTCAGAACATGTTAGTTGCTTTATTAGTTACACGTCCTGGCTTCTTATTGTTTCTTAATTTACAATACAGGTCTCTTAGGCTATTAACAAGGATTAAAGTAGAAATTATCTCAGTCTAGGCTTTTTTAGATTTTGGAAAATGTGATGGCATTTTCTAAAATTAGAATGGTCTGTCTAATTTTTTCTAGCAAATGTTTTCTTATTCATAACTTCCATTAAATACAGACAGATGGATTGTTCCTTGCCCTCTTCCAGGATGGTGGGAGCCCTCTCTCCAGTCAGGTGGGGGTGAGGGTGAGTTCTTGCTTTTAGAGGAGGTCAGATTCCACTCTCCCATATCCCTCCAGACTGCAGCATCCTCTCTGGCAGGTCCAGTACTTATAACATTCATACCAAACCTTTGCAGAATATTGCAGGTAGGTGTCCCTCCAACACATTATTACTCTAGGGATGTACAGGTTAACGTCGCTCCTTCTTAAAGAAAAAATAGCTTCCTTGAGTTGCAAAAATCATTACGTTCTTTAAACAAACAAACAAAAAGATAAGATTGTTTCTGTTGTGATTTTATGTATATATTGTGAATGTATGGAAGTAAATTATTAATTTTGGGGCTTTGTTTGGGTTTTTATGTTTGTTTGTTGGTTGAGTGTTTTATAAAGGCTCCAGTCAGGGATCACAAATATCTAGGCATAAGGTTTAATTCAGTAAGAACATGTATTTCATTCCTTGAGCTTAGAGCTTTGAAGTGTAGCTCTAAACTCCAGTTTTGACAAACACTGAAAGCCAGTCATGATGCCTGAGACTGACAGTTTATTGGTATAAACAAATATGTTTAAATTTTATCAAGCATTAGGGGCGTGATCCTGTAAATCTTTTGTAGAAAAAGTGCTACTCAATACCAGCTTAGGTTCTGTATATTTTAATTTTCATCACTTTCTAAGTGTAAATTTGCATAGATTGATAGTAAATATATATTTAACAACAAGATTTTGTCAATAGTGACGCTGATTCAGAAATGCAGTTATTTTCAGGTTCTAAGAAAAATTGAAAAGAGCTTTGCCCAAATGGATAAATCATGTAATTCCTATTCTGCAGTTGTAGTAGATTAGAAGGTAGCCTCTCTGTAGAAGTTAAGAATTTTGGTCAGGATCTATATATGTTACATGATAGGTTTTGTATTTTAGTTTTCTTAAAATGTATTGATTTCTATGAGAAAAACAGTGCTGAATAAATCTGGGGACAGACAGGTTATGCTGTCTTTCCATTGTCTTGTTCCAAGTCAGTAGCAACAAACACTTCCAACATCTGATTCTGGTAATGTGAAGTCATAGGGAACTGGTGAGCTGGATTCCTGACTGGTTTGACCAGTCCACATTGTGAAAACTGTAGTCAGGATTTTGGGAAATACATTAACGATGGGTGGAAGATATGTGGTGAGTCTTGGCTGTGGAAAGCTTTCCTGGACGTGTGCACCTCAGAATTGAAACAACCAAATTTTCAACCAGCAGTCTTGAGTCTTCTTCCCTGTTTAATATTTATTTTTTAAGTACACCCACTTATGTCAGTAAAACTACTTGTTAAGTAAGGAATTATATATGACAAGTGTTGAACTGTTGAGGCAAGTCTGCAAAACGGGATGTATTTTTAGGCTTAGTGGAAGTTGCATAAAGACTTAATTAACCTTTTACTTTAAGATGTCCTTTTCTATGGTTTGCTTAAGTTTGGAGCCACCTTGGTAGCTGAGGTAGTCCTTGATGTTTTCTGTGGGTTTCTCTGTCTTGGTTTGGCAAAGATTCTAAAAAGATCACAGAATTGCAGCATGGCTTGGGTTGGAAGGGACCTTAAATATTACCCAGTTGCACTCCCCTGCCATAGGCAGGGACCCATTCCACTATCCCAGCTTGCTCAGAGCCCCATCCAGCCTGGCCTTGGACACTGCCAGGGATGGGGCAGCCACAGCCTCTCTGGGCAGCCTGTGCCAGGGCCTCAGCACCCTCACAGGGAACAATTCTGGTTACTTTAACCAGAATTAAATTCAATGTGTGTGTAGTTTTCATGTGTGACCTTATTGGATGAAGACAGATTGCGTAAGGTTGGCTAAGAAACATTTATGAGACAAGATCCTGTAAAAAGTAAGGATGTATATTTTTGGAAATGCTTCTTATCTAGATTGCGCCCTAAAAATGAATTGACTTGAAAATCTTGCAACCAACTTCTTTTTTTTGTTTCAGTCAGTGTGTCTTTGAATTATTTTTGTGAATTATTTTAGTGGATATTTAAAGCTATTTTCCGGGGGTTTTTTTCCCCTCTTAGATTCTAAAAAAATATATAGGATATACAAAATATACTACCTGTATCCTAAAGGGGCATTTTTTTTCTTAAGGAGAAAACAAGGATTTCATTTAGTAGTGCTGTCATTCTGGCACCTTTCAAGAACATTATAATCTCTTGCAGTTTTAATTAAAAGGTAAAGTCATTGCTCTCCTAGTAAGTGCACCCTGCTGTACCATTCCAGAGTAAGGAGCCAATCTGCCTTGTCCAATACTGCTAATTTATTCTCTGTGAATTAAAATGCACATCTTTCTCTAGGTGCTATTTGCTCTTTCCAATAGCTGATTTTAGTCAAGCCATGCAACTACAGCATATGTCAGGTCTGAAAGAGGAAGCAACGTGGTAGTAGCAGCAGGTAAGCTACACATTTGCCACGCAGCTCAGTGCTCACCTCACAGGTTTAAGTGAGGTGAACATGGTACAGGAATGATTTGGCTTTCCATGGAGCCTTCCCATGCACACAGAAGTGCTCAGAAGGTCTGTGTGAACACCTGCAAGTAGGGGAGGATTGCTCTGGTTGGAGGCGGACACATGTACAATACAGGGGTACTACAGTCTTAAGTAATAAGTTCTATTATAGCCATTCTAAAGCAAAATGATGGTGTGGGAAATAATCAGGTTAATGGTAAATATTCTAAAGTTCATGTATATGGTTTGTTGGGGTTGGCTCATGTAACAAAAAATGTAAAAGTTTGATAATGTATGTCATTTGTGGGTCACTGCTGGTGGCTAGTATAGCTCCTAGCACCATGTGGCTTTGGTTCATCACT
The DNA here is from genome assembly GCA_013389985.1 of Dryoscopus gambensis. Classification (NCBI taxonomy): domain Eukaryota; kingdom Metazoa; phylum Chordata; class Aves; order Passeriformes; family Malaconotidae; genus Dryoscopus; species Dryoscopus gambensis. The sequence goes on from WEIT01016686.1 coordinate 8,896, forward strand.
GTTGTTTGGGAATGAGAATAATGACATGCCAGGAATTATTCATCCTTGAATATGAGCTGCAATCCCAGTATGTCTTGGGATGCAGTTCACAGTGCTGGGCACCAGCTGAAGAAGCCCTCAGTGGTACAAACCTGGGTTATCTACAGTGTGTCTGTCCCTCAGGAGCTCTACAATTTTCCTGAGCCAGTGTCCACTGACATCAGTGGGAGTCTCTTCGTTTCCTTTGCTCAGTCTTTTTGCAAAAACAGGTTTTAGAAACTACCTGTAATAAGCTTAAATTGCTCCCACCTCTGTGATTCTCACGTTAAATGTGTTGCCCACAACTGCCTAAGGAGATGCCTCTTTTACCTGTTCGAACTGGTGGTCAGATATCCCAGCTGCTTCATGTTGTGCCTGGGTCTTTATCTTGGTGGTGTGTTCCTCCTGCAGACTGAAGGGACTCAAGGTTCCATCCTGCCAGGGGGCAGAACAGGGGAAGCCTCGCCTTCTCCTGGAGTCTTCAGCACTGGTGAGGTCTGCTGCCTTCTCTCTGCAAAGCAGTGCTTGTGTTCCTGTGTGTCGGGGGACTCTTGTCCAGACTTCTGCTGCTGTGACAGCTCCAGCTCCAGTGAGGTCACGTTTTCTTCCAGCCCTTTTGGCTGCAAGCAGAGGTACGCAGTGACTGGAAGTGCCAGTGAGGCCACTGAGGGTTGAGAACAGGGCTGCACCTGCCTTTTCTGTGGTTCCTATGGGTCCTCTGTGTCCAAGAAGGACCAGGCTTCATCCAAGACTATCAGAAATTACTCTGCTGTTTCTCAGCCCTGCATCCGTGTCTGTTACCTGCACTTTTGTCTAGTTAACAATTTGCGGTGTCTTCTTTGAGGCATACTTCGATTAGCAGGGCTAATGAGGCAGTGGCTGCCTGGCAAACCGGAGCAATAATTTATACCAGCAGTTTACAAGAAAAGAAAGGTTGTAAGAGGAAAAAGGAAAGTTAACTGTGTAAGTGTCATGGTTAGACACTGGACACAAGCCAGTGCCCCATGAAAATATATTTTTACTGCTGTGAGATGTGATCAGGAACAGAGCAGAGCAGGCTCAGACTTAGGAATAGGAAAAAAACTTTAATAAACTACATTAAAGGAAAGAAACACACAGGGAACATGAAAACTCTCAGAAACATTCCTCCTCCTCCCAACTTCCACCCTTCCCACAATTAGACAAAACCTTGGATTTCCTGTTCGGTTAACAATACTCAAATAATCAAATCTCAATCCATCAAAGAAGAGAGGAGTCTCTCTTGCAAACCATAGTGTCCTTCCATGTCTGGTGCTCTCACCACCATCCATGGATTGAGACTGCCCTCAGGATTCAATGACGCTTTACCAAGTACCAGAAGCTCCTTTTTGGGACAAAACAGTCCCCCCCATTTTATAACCCCTGGGGCCGAGGGTTTCTTCTGCTCTGAAGAGAGGGGGCACAACCATACCCTCTTCCTGGTCTTCTTCGCTGAAGACAGAAGGCATCACCCCACCCTCTTCATCCTCTCTCCTTCTTCATCCACTTGGCATCAGCATCACTGCAGCAGGTCGCCTTATCTGGCATCCAGCCACTGCATCCACCTAACTGCAGTCTCACGTATTAAAGACAGATTGTTCAGTCTATGGCCATACAAGATAAGTCCAGCCAAAGCCACTCCATCAATCTCCTCCCACCAAATTCTTCCCATCAATTCCTTTAACGTCACAGGATTCCAGGCTGTCTTTCTTCTCACTCCAAAACACTGCACAGGAGGATTCATGTTTCATAAAGCTTTCTTTTCCCCAAGGAAGAGAAGGGTTAAAAAGTCTCTGCTGCTACTGCCGTGCAGTCAGCTCCAGGACTCCCAAGGCCGGGAAACCTCCCCCGCTCCGTTCGGCTGGCACAGATGCAGTCTCTCTCTCTAGGAGGGGGGGGGGAAAGGGGGAGGGTAGAGAACCATCTCTTCGTCTCTCCACCCTTCCATCCTGCAAAAAGCTGGCTTAGTCCATTCCCTTCCAATCTCTCTCCCTCTCTCTCTGGGCTCCGGCCTACCTCTCTCCTCAGGCCGAGTGACTTCAGGCCGCATGGCTGCCCCTCCCCCACCCAGGCCCAGGCCCAGGCCTTCAGGCCTTGGGCTGGGTGAGGGAGGAGACGAGGAGACGTGCTCCTTTCAGTGGCCGGAACACAAAAGGAAATGCCTCCGTGAATCTCTCCTTTATCTCCCCATGTTCTCAGAGGTGACACATCTCCTTAGTGGCCACACCAGATGTCAATATTCACTTCTAATCCATGATTGGTTTGACTACACCTTCCTTAAAAAACACCCTTCCTGTCAAACCAGGACAGTAAGTCACAGATGTCTACAGAGAAGAAACTGCTGTTCAGTGCAAAATGTTGCCAGACCAAAGGGGAGGCCAGTCTGAGAGCTTAATTCTGTGGCATGAACCATTTCTCTTTCCTCCTTATTCTTTCCCTCATCATAAGACCTGTGCATTAATGGGATTCCAGAGACCATTGCTCTTCTAGGAATCAATATCTGTCTTACAGATGTAACTCAGCTAGGAGGCTTGATTCCCATGGTGCTTTTTACCCTCAAGGCCAGCATGCTGATGTACATATTTTTTTCCTTGGACTAATGTCTGTGGCATGAAATCCATGCTTGACCCTGCTTTGTGGTTTTGGGGATAGGCAAAAACCCCAGAACCTGCAAAATGTCAGGAGAAGGTGAAGTTTGGTGGAGTTTCACCATGGCTGGGCAGCTGAGAGTTTGTATATAAAAAGGGAGGGCTGGTGGATATGTTGTGGCTATGTGAAGGCTGGAGTGGCCAGATTCACTCAGGGGCTGGGTAGCAAATGTACGTGCATGGCATATTGTAAGTTTTTTCTTTTGTTTTGCCTCATTACTTCTGAGGACTATAAAATACAGAAGTGATACTTCACCATGTGCCCTTAATGCCATGCATTAGGTTTTCTGTAAGCCTTACCTGAGGTCAGCTAGTTATTGAGCGATGAAAAATGGTTTAATGAAGACATAAAGCGTGATTCTTGGCCTGTTTATGGTAGGTTCTGAAGTCTTTATGAACAAATTCTGTAGAAAACCTGTAAAAATTAATACCTCTTTCACAAACAGAGCTGTAAGGCTTTAATGCTTCTGGCAAATAATATACAGCTCTAAAGAGTTTGAAATAAAATGTGTTCCTTTAGGTAGTGAAGTGTTGTTATTATATGTCCTTAAAATGGCTGTAACTTTTCATGCAGAAAAATTAAATTGCATGAAGCAATGGAGCCAAATCAGCAAAGAAATGTAGAGCTAAAGCTGCCATTGGATTCTTAATCTTGGTATTTAGACATTGCCGCACACCATTTCCTGCCAGAGGTTCCCCGAGGACTGGTGGTGTTGTGTGCTTTAAGATGGCACTGAAGCTTTCTTTGGGAAGCTTTTGGTGGAGCAATAGCGTAGATCTCACTGAAATCCACGAAGCCAAGGACATTTGCAGTTTTGCTCTTGTGAATACTGCCTTAAAACCTGATTGAATGCACCTACACTGACACATGGGTTGAGACAAGGTCCTGAGTGCTGGTTTTGGCTGAAGTGTCAGGTGCCCTAATCAGCGTCAGGTGGTGACCAAAAGCATGGTCAGGTTTGATGACATCAGAGAATTTCTATAACTTAATAACTACGTAGACCATGTGAGAATTGTCATGTGTTTGTAAAACCTTTGATTTCTTCCCCCCACTTCCTCTTTTTTTTGTAAGCAAGATTGAATAATATATTTGATTTTTATGGACAGGTTAAGGAAGGTTGTTGGGGTAGTGGATGCACATACATTTGTCTTTTCTGGTCATTAACAGATTTCCTGAAGATCTGATCAGACCTTTCAGTACCTGAAGGGAAGCTACAAGAAAGATGGAGAAGGACTATTTACTCCAAGGGCATGGAGCGACAGGACAAGGAGAACGGTTTCAGACTGAGAGGAAATTTAGATGGGATATTAGGAATAAATTCTTCCCGATGAGGGTGCTGAGGCCCTGGCACAGGTTGCCCAGAGCTGTGGCTGCCCCATCCCTGGCAGTGTCCAAGGCCAGGTTGGATGGGGCTCTGAGAAACCTGGGATAGTGGAAGGTGTCCCTGCCCATGGCAAAGGGGGTGGAACTGGGTGATCTTTAAGGTCCCTTCCAGCCCAAACCAGTCTATGATTCTGTGTGGCAGCTCCCATTTAGGTACTTAGTTTCCAGAAGCATTGAACATCCAGCTGGTCCAGTCCCTAATGAAAGCTGATGGGTGTTAAAATCCTTTTGAAAGTATGGCCCTTTTAAAATTTCTGTGTAGGAAGATGAGCACAGTGGGAAACTGTTCAAGCTGTTCAAGGAAACTGTTCAAGTTTTCAAAACTGAGTCCTAGGAATCCATCCTTCATCCCTCTCTGTTGAGGAAGACTGAACAGCAATGATAGTAAGAGCCGGCTCTGTCCCTCCATGGCAACTAGGGACCAGACCAGGTGCCTGTAGTTAATTTTTAAATAAACAAGGCTGCATGTTGGTTCCCTGGCATCTTTGGGATTTCTGTGGAGCGGAGGACTGCTGGCTCTAAGGGGATCTGCCAGCCTTTGAGGCTTCCACTGAGTATTCACCATCAGCTTCTGCACAGTTCTCTGCACTCTGTGTGAAATATCCAAAATTCTGTGGCTCCTGGGCAGCAAACTGAGGATGCTCCATAGCAATGGGCTGGGAACAATTGGAAGAAAAGGCACGAATTGCCAGCTGCCTTTGACAGTTGTTTTTCTTACTGAATATGGTATTTTGTCACTTACCATCCATACTGTATTGCATAGCAGATTGTTGTTTACTTTTATATTCTGCTTTTAGAATTTTTGCAACCAGTAAATGACTTATCAAGAAAATATGTTTATGTAGAAAATGAAGTGTCAAATTATCCACTGTTTCGATTACTTGGGTGGTTGTTATTTTTTTCCCATAATTGACTCCTCTGAAAAGCCTTTCTTCTCAGAGAGGCCGTTGTGTTGTCAATCGTGCCAAATTGTATGAGATTATGTGCTACAGTTTTGTGACAGAAACTGATACTCATTAGGAAGTTGTGATCACTGTAATAAAAAGTAATGAAAAGGAGATGCACAGTTGTCTATTCAAAACATGACAAGCATTCTCTTCTTTCCTCTTCTTTCAGTGTCTGTCAATCTGCAGCTCCTTTAAATTACCACTTGTGCATAGCGAATTCACTCTTCCATTGACTAATCTTGTTGAGACTGTACATTCAGTAGGAGACATTTCTAATGGGCCCACTGCTTATGGAAGGCTTTTGGCTTCTGACTTGTCTTGGCAGAGGGAGGAACAGGGAAGAAGGGAAAATTGGAAAAAGATTCAAGGAGATTTCTTCACATTCTTTTCTTCTGCTGGTCGGTCACGGCTCTGAGCACTTCTGCCGCAGTTTGCTGCTGAGAGAAGTGGTTGGTTTTACACATTAGCACCTCACAACACTGCAAGGACTGTTCTCTCCCTGCCACGCTTCATAGCCATATATAAATGTTAGTACCTTGACCTCAAAGAAAGCAGCCAAAGATGAGGTCAGCAGGTTAAGGGTGGCAGTACCATATGGAGGCACAGTGGAGGCTTCTCCTCACTTATTTCTAGCAAAGTGCACATAAAAGTAATCGGGGTTCACATCTACTTGCTCTCTCTCCTGATTTAGCTCAGTTAACTAGCAGAGGCAGTAAGTTAATTTTTCCTTGGTCATTGGTATTCAGGAAGCACTTTAGGGATGTGACTAAGATCAGAGCTCCCCTATTTTAGTCATTGTGTGCACATGTACTAAGAACTTAAATCTCTTTTATTGAGCCAGTGTATTTTGTCGTGCATTGTTGCAGGCTTAGCTGACAGAGAGCCAGTCCCTTTTTAAGCTGCAGTAACCTTCCTGCGTGCCTTACCTCAGGGAAGCACACCCTTCCCTGCTGGGATAACTGGGCTCAAGCAAGACTGCTGCTGGCCCCTTGTGCTTGTGAGTGACAGATTTAAGTCCATGCTTAACACAGTCCAGGCTTCCAAGGCTGGACAGACAACACTGAGCATCACCAGTGCTGATTACTGGGGGATCTTTGGAAGACAAGCTGCTGCCCACTCCTTATGTACGTGAAAGATCTCCATGGCTTCTTTCACAAAGTAGAGCAGCTCCTCTCAGTGTTGAGACACATCAGCTGCTTCACTGCCATCCATGAATGTGCTGCTTCACTGCGGTCTGCTCCTTGGAGAGGGTTGCATTTCATCAGCTCCCTGAAAAACAGTTGTTGAAATACCTTTCCTGAAAAGAAATGCTGAATTGCTCCCATTGCTTCAGCATTTTAACTCTAGGAATGTTCTTCCCAAGCCTGCTCTGAATTAACTGAAAATTATAGTCAGCATCAGGCAGTTGGTTAAAAAGTTTTCCAAGATGACACCTTGTCTCCCTGCTGTTATTGGCAGAAATAATGCAGTATTGAATCACTACCCATTTCAGCTGTAAATGCTGAACTGGATTAAGTAGACTTTTCTCTTACTAAAATCCATTCCTATGCATTAATGAAATGCTGTTTGAAATGGCATTGATAATAAGTACCACCTTAATCCTCCTTCACTTTCCCGCCTCTATCTTTTGAGATCAGCTGCATGAAGGTCAGTAGTGAAGGGATGTTGTGGACAGAGGGTTTTTCCTTACTACTGATGCTGTTGGGAAGCAGCTTCATAGCTGCCTCTCACTGGTTTGTGGCACCTTTGATCCCTGGTGTTCTGTGGGTAACAGGACAGGACAGCAGTCACCTCATTTCTTTTTATTTCCTAGATGGTTTTCTAGGCGCCAGTATCACATTAGCTGAATGCCTCAGAGTCTTTGCTATTGCAGGCCTCTCACTGTCCTTCCTAGAGGTGGAAAATGTGGTCTACTCATTTATGGAGGTCATCCTGAAATGCAGAGACAGTGACTAATTCCTTTTTCATGGAAGGACTTGAATCCCATCCCCTGCTATGCCTGTGCAGCACCCCAGTAATGGCAGAGAAATAAGCAAGATATGGTCTAGGCAAAATCCCAGCTTGCTTTCTCCAAGAACATGAGGTCTACCGAAGATGTTGTCTGATTTCTTGTCCAAAAGACACTCACTTTTTTGTTAGCTTTACACCAAGTAGCCTTCAGTCTTGAAGGGTGAGCAGGAACTTTTCAAGATGAAGTGGAATTCTTCTGCCTCATTTGGGACAAACTGCAGTTGTATCTTGTTTTTGAGAAGAATATCTTCTGGACTTAGACCTAAGTGGTTTCCTTATCATTAACCCCATTGACTGAAGTTATTTTCTAAAGAATTCCTGAGCTTTCCAAATGCCCTCTGTTTATATTTCCCTCTGCACAACTGAGCAAAAGGGATTTTGAAACAATGTTGTGAGAGACAATGATAACTTCTCAGCTGAGGTGTATGCCAGGGGTATTACAGGCCATGATGCAGCTGCCCAAGCTACAGGTCTTGTTGTTGGTTTATCTGTCAGCATTAAGGACAGAGTGAAATGGATGATGTCATTTATTTCATGGTTTGAAGATGAAGAAGATGCAAAATGCCAGTTTTACTGAAGGTGCTTTCAGGGTTGAAGGTCCTCCAGGTCGTACTGTAGCTCTGCACAGGTGCACTGAGTGGTGGTAAATGCAAGTACTTGTTTAACATACTTGGAGAAAGTGGTTGGGAGTGGGAGAGGGATATCCATCCTATGTTATTCCCTATGTTATTTTACTTGATTTGAAAGGAAAACACACCATTTTTATTTTGTGTCATGAAGGGTATTTGTGATGATTTTATTTGCTTTATGCCTGTGTAAGCAGTTAGAACTTTCTGTGCCTGCTTAATGTGAGGATCCAGCCCATAGTTTGACTTCCAGATTTTTTTCCCTAACATCATGCAAAATCAGAAGTACATTTTCCCCCCTCTCTTTTATAGGGACTTGAAGTATTATTTTCTAAAGACTGATTTGGAGTGATTGCACACCAGACCAGATGCCGAATGGGACCTCAAACCTGACACTAATCTGCCTCATTCACTTTGAAAAAGCGAACTCTCCATGTGTTTCCCTTTTAAAGTCAGGGCTGAAGGCATCCTCTTTCCCTACACGCAGTAGTTGAGCTATATGGATTGAAGAAAGAAGGGAATAAGAGGAGGATTTTGCCAACAAAATAAAATCCAGCCTTGGCTTTTTACAGCAGATTATCTGGGAAGAGGGTCTCTTCGTGGGTAAAGCTTAGCCCTGGCATGGTGATTAAAGTGTACTGAAGGACAGATGAGAGCTATTCAGGCTTCTCTCAGCAAAGCTACATTTCCTTCAGTCTTTTCTTTGCCCTTAGTGTAGTCTAGGTCTTGGCACTCTTCCTGTGAAGAGATGCTGTCATTCCTTTCCTTTCCTCCATTCATTCCTATCTGTGCTTTGCAAGAAAGGAAACTAATTCGTGTAGGTAGGTAGCACGATATTCTCATGTTTTCTTGCCCCCACCTTTGCAAGGAAGTCACTGATGCACTGAGATGCTTTTACCATCAAAATTCACTGTAAAGACCAGCATAATCTGTGGGAACAGATGGTATTTCTTGGTAGATTTTGCAGTGATAGGTACCATTGCAACCAGATGGGACAAAGGTTTTATCACATGAGTGTAAAATAAATGTTTCCCCCATGAGTAACTTACAAAGGGCACTGTGATTACAGATACCAGTTTGACCTTCAGGACAGCCTTCAAGCCTGGCATTCTCCTGGGACTTTTTTTTGAAAGGGGGATGGTTGGCTGGTTGTGTCAGTTGGGTTTGGGTTGTGGCCTGTCATTTGAACCACACAAAGAGACTGATGAGTCTGGCACAACCTCATCTCTTTACTCTCTTTCAGTGTGACATATAAAACTCCTCCCATATGTCTGCAAATTGCAGCAATAGATGGTATTAATAAAATGCCAATAAAAGTTTTCTAATGATAAGCATAGTCAGGTACTGGAATTGCTTGCCTAGGGATGCTCTATAATACTGGATATGCGACACTCAGTTTGCAAATATTCTTAGAAACAGGTTAAACAAACCTCTCTAAGAAATTACCTTAGCTGTGGAGAATACACCTTCAGGCAGCGGAATGGGTGAGATTTTTTTAGCTCTGCTTTTTGTCATTTGTTGAGCATGTTAACAGAACTCTGGAAATATTTTGGCGTATTTACCATCTGTTGACCTGTAAGAAATGATATCTTGGAAAATCAATGCAGAAAATTTCTGCCTAATTGGGTAATTTGAATGAATTCAGGAACTGAGGGCTTCTTTTTCAGTATGCCTCTTGAGACTGGAAAGAGGTTTGACAACATGGGTGTATGTGTAATATCTAGCTTTGTAAATGTGCTTTACTCCTAGCAAATATGCCTGTGTTTTTGTTTAATGCACAGGGAACAACGTCATGAGGACCATCCATGGGGTAGGAGAGATGATGACTCAAATGGTGCTGAGCAGAGGGTCTGTATTTCCCATCAGTACCCCTGACATCCAGCCAAGCATTCACCCAAGCAAGCAAGCCAGCACTGCAGACAGTGAAGATGTGATTGTAATGGACACCAAACTGAAAATCATTGAGATTTTGCAGGTAATAATGAGGGGTGGCATATCACACAGCAGTCATTTCACGGTTCTTTATTCACACAGTGGCCAGTTCTGTTTCCTACATTCCTACTGTTCACTGGGCTGCCCATTGTAGAAATAACTCTTTGATATGAGGAGGGATACTCCTCTGTGTGTAGCTGTGGTCCTCACCCTGTTGTACCAACTTCACGTTTGAAGGAACGGGATGCTGCAGAAACTTTCTCGCTGTAACTGTGCAGTGACAGAACTTGCCCTCTAATCTGCCTCACTAATGTTTCCTAAAGACAGTGTTTCTGTTTCCAGTTCCTTTCACACTCATTTTACACTGGGGTGGTTGCTTGATTTGAGCATTTGACCCCTCTGTTGCAGCAGTTGGGTGAAGGGCAGAATTGGCCCCGGCCCCACTGAAGTTGTGCGAGGCTGCGCACTTTTGAGGTGCATTTAATGCATTTCAGATTTCCACCGTTGGGCTGAGAACAGTCTGTGGGCTGCTGTGATTTTCTCCCAGCTGACCTGACAAGCTGTGTGACACCAGCTTGCCTCCTGAGATGCAGTTTTCACTTTGTGCTGTTAATGAAGTGAAGTTTGATCTGTGTATCGAATCCCGGTTTCCACAATGCTTAGGCCCTGAAGGAATGTTTCAGTGTTTTTCTATAAATTCTCTGCATTTGTTGGCACCAATGTCACTTTTGAAGGATTCCATTTGTTCTGACTGCTCATAAATGATTTAGATGACTCTAATTACTTGTCATCTGAAAGGCTATCAATTGTTAGAATATACTCAGTAATGCATTCTTTGGTTCCTGGCCTCCTTTACTTTAAAACTTACAGGGAAAGACAGAGTGTTATAAAGTTATACGACTTAAATAACACCATTCATACACATGAATTAATACACATTGCTTCTCATTTTCATTTGTTTTTATGACTGAATTTCTCTCCATACTGTCCTGCTTTACTGGTCGATGCCTAGGAGAATGATTCCAGGACCTTGTCCTGTGCATTCTCTGAGGGAATCCCATTTTGTCTCATCCTTTCCTTTTTCACAGCACATTCAGTGCAAGAGCACTCAGGATTGAAGAGCACTTAGTCCTAATTTCTTACTTAATCTGTGGCTTGTTAGTTAAGGATTTGTCACATGGTCAAGTTACTTCAGATAAGCAAGTTGTCATATGTTGGGTGAATCACAGTAAATGTGCATGTATATGATCCCAGCCCACAAAAAATAAAAAATAATTCAGTTTCATTTAAAATGCAATGAAGAAGGATTAATTTAATCATGTTACCTTTCATTACTGTGTTATTAGTCTCAAAGGCAAGTAAGAATATTTTAGATTTATTGTACTTACATGCATAGCAAATACAATGGTGATTAAAGCTATTCTATTCTCAGAAAATACTTCAGTTTATAGTAATTTAATTCTCAACGTATCTTCCTATTGCTTTAAGTAAAGACTTTTTAACTTGTGATTTCTATTCTGCCCTCAGCCAGAATTAAACAGATGGTCTGATAGACTTAGTCAACTGTGCATGGACTTGGGAAATTTTTACTTTTAAAAATCTTGCTCGTACAATTCTGGGATAACTTAATCACGGAACCAAAATAGACAAACCCTTTTACAGTGGGTCTGGGAAGCACGTTTGGCTTTAGCTGTAGATCAAAGAAACAGGTTGCCACCATTTGCTAAGTCACCTTTCAGATCACCTGTCACCTCAGCCTTGGAAACTCGGCATATGTTTTTCATCCCCACTGGTTGTAAAATATCTTAAATGCTCTTGAAGGTGTTTGATTATGTGCTTGCATTTCCTGTGGGTAAGAAGCATCCACGTGTATAAGTGTCAGCCCTTAATTTGATACTAATGCTTCCAGCCTAGTTATTTTCCTCACTATTCCCATATAAAAGCAGCACTTCCAGCTCTGAATTAGGATTTTTCCTGTATGAGTTTCCAGTTTCACAGCTGAGGAACAAAAGGGCATTTGTCAGGCGTCTGAGAGGGTGAGCCTTGAGCCTGTTGTGCTTGCTCCCTATCCTACTCCACTCCCTAACTTCATGGGACATTGGAAGTCCAGCTGAAATTGGAAATAATTGGTGTCTGCATGGGTTTGAAGTTTCTGATCTGGCTCTCAGGCAGTGTGTTGGAGCCCCTGGACATGCCCAGTGATACTCAGTAATCCACAGGGCAGAGTTCAACGTGCCTCAGGATGGGCAGGGTAAAGAAAAAAATCACAGAAAACTGGTGAATGTAATGGATTGTTTTTTCATAGTGGACTTTAATTAATTTGCTTCACTGTTTTTTTTCTTCTAGTTCATTCTGAGTGTTAGGCTGGACTACAGAATATCCTACATGCTGTCTATCTATAAGAGAGAGTTTGGGGAAAACACTGGAAATGTTGATTGCACTACATCATCCGCACCTGACACGCCAGGGACTGCCTCGGGTAAACCTTGCTATTTCCTTTAAATGCAAAGTAATTCTGGGTAGGCGACTGCAAACACTGAACTCACCTGCAGCAGAAAGACACAGGCTGATGCAAGGTGAAAAGCTTGTGAAAAAATAAAAATTTTAAGGAATTCTACAAAATTTTTTTTGCTGGCCAGTCCTGCTCTAACAAAAAAGTGATTCCTTTTTCCCCACTATGATATTTTGTTCTTTTATTTGTACTCTTCCCAAAATACTGCACGGTGGCAAATGGAGGATGGGGATGGATGAGGACAGGTTTAAGTGAGGTGAACATGGTACAGGAGTGATTTGGCTTTCCATGGAGCCTTCCCATGCACACAGAAGTGCTCAGAAGGTCTGTGTGAACACCTGCAAGTAGGGGAGGATTGCTCTGGTTGGAGGTGGGCACAGGTATAATACAGGGGTACTACAGTCTCAAGTAATAAGTTCTATTATAGCCATTCTAAAGCAAAATGATGGTGTGGGAAATAATCAGGTTAATGGTAAATATTCTAAAGTTCATGTATATGGTTTGTTGGGGTTGGCTCATGTAACAAAAAATGTAAAAGTTTGATAATGTATGTCATTTGTGGGTCACTGCTGGTGGCTAGCACAGCTCCTAGCACCATGTGGCTTTGGTTCATCACCACAGTTGTCTTCCTCAGGAATAGTAATACACAGTTTACCTCTGCCCCATATCCTGCTTGTTCTCTGCTACTCTTGCAGAAAGCAAATTTTGCGTAGTTGGGGAATGACTAGTTAGACCTTTACTTGGTGCCATCTGCTTTAAAGAGGAACAGAATTCCATTTTGCTGTGCAGATTAAATGATGATCACTGGCTTCTTCTTTTTTTTTTTTAAATTTTTTCTTCTGTTTTTTTTTCCCAGGAATTGTTCCTGACATAGATGAAATTGCAGCTCAGGCTGAAACCATGTTTGCTGGCAGGTATATTCTCTGAAGTTTTACCTCTATGTGTATTTATATATCTTTTTGTTCACGGTGATATTTCTCGTGGACAATCTCTGTTTATTCTGTGCTTATTTTCATAGCCCTTTCTCTTCCTTGGCCTGCTCATTATTACATAAGCTGTACTTGAACAGAAATGTGCCAGGAAAGGCCTGGATTTCAGTCAAGCAAAGAGCCCAGCTGGCCTGGATGGCTGTGGGATTGGCTATGTCCATCCTCTTGGTTGTAAGAGAGTTGGGAGAAAGTTTCTGTCATGTTCCCAAAGGCAGCTGGGGAAGGGTATACAGGTGTATTGGGCTAAACCACACTCATTTTCTGTTTATCTTATAATGCCTCACATGGGTGCTAAAAGAAGAGTCGTTCTCTGGTGTGCCTTATGGCTACAGCCCCAAATGTCCTGGATCAGCAGCTTGCTGTTGTCCCTCAGTATTTCTTGCAGACCACACAACCTGTTGTCATTGCACGTGGTGTTCAAACTCCTTGGGAAAATCGCGTCAACAGTAATCTCTCCTGTGACTCCTCAGATCAGGAGTGGACCACTTGCCATGATCTCCTGGACCACCAGAGGCCTGTAGATCGCAAGTTATGCTTGCAGAGTTTTGGAAGGGATTTCAGCTACGCTGTGAACAGAAAAAAAAAAAAAAAAAAACCATGGAAAACACTCACACTGGAGAGTTATTACCATTATCACTATATTGGTTTAATTTTATGGGTATAATTATAATTATACCAGTAAAAATTAATTCCATTTAGACAAGGCCGTAGACTTTAAAGTTTTTCTGGGAGCTAAGGAGAAGGATCCGCAATATGGGCACTGTGATCTTTCCTCTCTCCATCCCTCATGCATTCTCAGTCTTTACCAGCTCAAGCAACGCCTCCAGGCCTCTCCTGAACTCCCATAATGTAAAACAACACACAGCCCTTGGCATCTGCATCTTTAAAATGAACAGAGAGACCGAATGGTTTCTTGGAAACATTATTTCTGCTTTGATATGTTAAGTGTAAATCTGCTTTCTGCCGTTCCACATTATGAATATGATTCCAGAAATATGGTGCTTTTGGCAATTCTTGCTATTTTTGATCTTATTTTTTCTTAAGTGAAATTTTAATAGCAGCTGAAAAGGGAAGGAGTGAAAAGGAAAGGGTCAAATTAATCTCAGATGAAATGCAGTTTACTTCATTCAATTTGGATTGGGGATGAGCCTGGCTCAATTTATCCACGACATAAGTGAATACTTTTGCAATATAGATTTTAATCACAATTTTTGACACATTTCATAGATACTTATGTCTGCTCCATAGTGTCCATTCTGCTACAAGATTGCTGCAACAGCACATAACTGTAGGATAGAGGGCCTTTTAAAATCTGTTAAAGTCATGTTTATAATTTCCTTCCTGCAGCATATTTGATTGGATTTTAAGAGCTCTGTCATGCAAAGATTGTGTGTAGAGGCATATTTATCTCAAAAGCTTTTATTTTTTCTTATTTACTTTACTGTTGCAGCGTCACTTTACTTTATTTGGTCCTTTTTTCCCCATTTCTGTTGCAGAAAGGAGAAGAATGCAGTTCAGCTTGATGATGAAGGGGGCAGAACTTTTTTACGGGTCCTCATTCACCTCATCATGCACGACTACCCCCCATTGCTCTCAGGGGCTCTGCACCTGCTATTCAAGCACTTCAGCCAGAGAGCAGAAGTCCTGCAAGCATTCAAACAGGTATGGATGGGCTGAGTGTTATCCCAGGAAACTGAATGCAGGGAGCCTTTCCAAAGGCTGCTCTGCTGTTTGTTGCACTACTATGCAATTTCCATAGAGGCCCAGTATCAGCAGACTTCTTCGGCCATATGTGCTGGTGTACATTATAGTTCTGTGCCCCCAGAAATGGTTATTTCTGGCACTGCATCCATTAGGGAAAACGTGGGTCCATGGTGAGCCTCTCACAGTGATCCCTCAGGGACAGAGCCAGTGCCTCATGTTTGGCAAGCAGTGTCCCCGTGTGAGCAGTGAGACTTCACTGTCTTCAGGGCCGCTTAGGCCGGGTATTATTATTTTGTTATTCACCTGGTGCTTCTACTTCTAATTCAGGTGTCTTTGCACGGGGCTCCCTGCCTGATACAGCTATGCCCAAATAGCAGGAAGGCAGGGATAGAGCCAAGCCTGTTTTCAGCTTTTATTCTTTCCCTCTGGTAGCGGTGCATGTGCGGGCTCCATGTGTCTGTGGATTAGGATGGGGAGATCTGATGTCATGGGGCTGCATGACAGAGACGCCTCTGTTACGTAACCCTTTATAACATATGTTGATAAGAACATCTGATGCTTATTTCAGGAGCTTGGTAGCGTGTTATCTCATCGTTATGTAAGATGGAGAGGTTTCTCTCCTGTGCAAACAGATGAATGATAAAGACCTGAAAAGCTTTTGTTTAATGTTTTTGTTGTGCAGCATAATGGCCTCCCACCAGGTATTTAAAGTTAGGCTGTGCTGGTTAGTTGCATAAATAGCTGTTATTCCCAGGTAAGCAAGGACTGAGTTGCTTCATGTGTTTTTGTGAAGGATGGAAAAGGCTAATTGAGAAATAAACAAGAAAGACTGTAGAGCACATGGAATAAGAATGCCTGCAGTTGAGCAGCATTCATAAGTTCTGTAAAATAACAAGGTTTTGCCAAGCCAAGAGAGATGATTATGATGAAAACTTTATATTACAAAATAGTGAATATTTGCCTGGATGTGATGTGGTTTTTAAAAGAACATCCCTATCAGTGTTGTCAGTGACCTTAATCTTTTACATGAGTATGATTTCTTAATAGTGTTTATTAATTTACTGTAAAAATTGCTGTTAGTTTTTTGGAATATTATCTTCATTAATAATCTTGGGAGAACAGAGAGTGTTACAAAGAAAGAAAATGTGTATGTCATGCTAAATCAAGAACTAACACATAATAGTGAAAAAACCCAGATAATTTGAGCAGTACAGGAAAATGAAAAAATGAGATTAATCTTAATAAGCGCCAACCACTCTTAGTGAGAAATTCAATGAACATGAAAGTCAGTTTTTCAGCTATATTCAGAGAAGCTTTTCTAAGCTGGCCTAACAGTGTTAAAGTCTGTTATTTTTCAAGATTTGATTATGATGCTGTAGGAGATAATTAAAATTGCTGGCCATTCTGACTTTTCTTTGGATGCCCTGATCCCTTGTCATACCATCCTTTTTTTTTTCTTTTTCTTCTGAAGTACAGTGCTGAAGCATTAGCTATTTCTAACTATTGCTTTAATAGTGTGTAACTGTATTGTTTCAATGCCATGAGCATCATAATCAGTGCACCAGAGCTCACTCTGCACAGAACACAAGAGCCTGTAAATCTCCTGTGCTGAAAATGTTTTGCAGTGTATTCAAGAAGGTGAGAGGATGTTGTGAATGTTGTAACTATCCTGTCTTGGGCAACTACAGCCTCTGGCTCTGTTGTAGGTTTTTGATGAATGGGGGCTAAAAGCCTGCGTGTGCCATGTTTCAATTGCATAGGGAAAGTTGCACAAAGCACCTGAAAAGAGAGGCTTAGAATGGGAACTGTCAAGCAAATTACCCAGCCATAAGTGCTGGTGCTGCTGCTGTAATAGCTTTTACAATTTTCTCCATTTCCAGGTTCAGTTGCTGGTGTCCAATCAAGATGTGGATAACTACAAGCAAATCAAGGCCGATCTTGATCAGCTACGTCTGACTGTAGAAAAATCGGAACTGTGGGTTGAGAAGAGCAGCAATTATGAGAGTGGAGAGGTGGGCGACAATCAAACCAAAGGGGGAGAAGAGCCATTGGAGGTGGGTTTAAAGCCTTTTGTTGTCAGAATTGTTTCAATATTGGTACGTAGTTTGATGAACAACTGCAAAATCGTGGTCTGGTTAAGCAAAGTGACAAAGTGAGAATGTGAAGTATTCTGGCTGAGCTTTAGGAGCTGACAGAAAAGGAAATAACACCTCTGTTATCAGTGTGTTCAGTAGTCTCTCCTGCTGCTTTCAGTAACTGCATTCTTATGTCACAGAGCTGCCTTCCTTTCTGGGTGCAAGCCACAGTTTGCAGCAGCACTCTGGAAATAATCTGGGAGTTGTGTGCTGGCAGTTGGGTTGACTTGCTGGAAGAAAAGAGGAGTAGACAGTGTCCTGCAACTAAGGGAGAGGAGCACAATCAAACCCATGGTTTCAAACATCACAAGTAATTCCACTCTTCACCAAACATGAGACTGACCTAAGAACGTTGAGATTTTGTAGGGGAACGAATGTTTTAGTTTCTTTGGCCCCTGTCATTCCACTTTCTCAGGATATACTCTGATTTGATGTAGAACTTGAATCTAGGACCATGAAGACTTCTTTTTTTTTTTTTTATTTTATTTTTTTTTTCCGATTTCATTGTTTGGATTTTTTAAATTTTGCTTTTCAGTGCAAACTGAGGTCACCATGTAATCATTTAACTCCAGCATGAGCTTTTAAGAAAACACAAAGTGTTGCCATGATTGAGGTTTGTGGCATAAGAGTAGATAGAGCTTTCCCACCAATATTTATTCCCACTTTCCTATTTTCATCAGAGGGGGTGAGGAGAGATCAACAACTGTGATTTCTGACACAGCATTTTCCTTGTTCTCTTTCCTGGTGTCAAGAAAGACGGGTAAGGAAGCCACCAGGGAAGTAGAAAGACAAGTAGAGGTTGTACAGTGTTGTGAAGGCCACACACTAGGAAAAAGCTGAAGCCAATGGAGAAGTGAGAGAATGCTTGCAAATGTCTGTGACACACATGTGGCCTTTTAGATGAGAAAGCACATTTTTGGTGGCTTCATGCAGGGGCAAATCCAACAATTGAAGGAAGAATCCCAAATTCTTGCAACAGCGTAGGTCCTACTCTTTCTCTGATCTATCTTAGCTGATGTTCTGACACCACATCTTTAGTGGTGTCAAAACTAGGGAGGAATCTGGAGTTGGAGCTTAAGTATGTGGTATTTCCTTCTATTTTTCCTCAAGCACAGTTCCAGTAGGAAAGAAAATGTTCCTTTATGTATTTAATGAATTGAAAAGGTAATGGGGAAACAGAAAACAGGATTGCATCAGGATTACAAAGTTTTTTAGCTATAGTACATTTTAAAAGTGTAATTTATTCCTATGGGTAGTCCTGATAGCAAGGGAACTCCAGGAAAAAGGGGCAAAGCAATGTGTTTGAAACAGATACATCTCTCAGTGGGATATTTTGAGTGGTTTTTTTTCCCATGAGGCACCTGTGGGTCTGTGTGGATTAGCAGTGCTTCAGTAGATGCACAATATTATCTGTGGCACATCAGAGAGATTATTGTATCAGAGCAGTAATACGTAATCTGCTAGCTAGATCATCTGCTGGTAATTCCCTGAGAGCTCTGCCAGGTTACAATAGCTGAGAATCTTGTCCATCATTTTTTTTCCCCTGCTAAATTCTTCTTTAACAGTGAGGAGGTGTTTCTACCTGGCAAAAAAGTAACATTAGATAGTCAGTACTCTCTTTGAGGCCTTAAGTCAGATGTGGGAGGTGTGATGTTGGGAACAATCTACAACATGTGAAGCAGGTGGCTTGCTGTAAGCAGATAAAAATCCCATGAGATCCATGCTTCCTTGGAATGGATACTGGGTATTCAGAGCTTGATGAACCTCTAGGTCTTTAGGGAATATGCTTCATTTGCCTGTGTTTAATTTTTCCGAAACAACATTAAAGTGCACATAGGGACTTAAATGATATTCCAGAACACTCTTATGTTAAGTCCCAGTTTCTGTTGTCACATGAAGCCTGTTGGAAGATGTGCATAAGAGTTCAAAAATAGCAATTTTTTTTTGCCTGAGTCTTCCTGGATAACTGTTTTCACCTTAGTATCATAACCTGTGGGCCTTTTTTTTTTTTTTTAAGTCATATGACTCCAGAAATGATTTGTAGAAAAAAGGCCTTGTTCTTATAAAAGTATCCAGAGCTCTCCGCAGGAAAAATGGCAAATCTTACATCCACGCAGGACTGACTTGATAGGGACTGGAGATCAGAGTTGGAAAGAGTTCTTGGAGTTAGGTCAGACATAAATGAGACATCAATAGGGTTAGGAAGAAATGCTGAAATTGAGCTCACATAAGAGCCCTGCTTGAGAAGGGGAAATCAGATCAAGCCTGTTCACTTGGTTCTCTCTAGGAAGGGTGTTCTGGGTCTGTGTAGATACCATAGACCATGGAAAGTGTGATTTTTATTGTCTTGTCCCTGGAGGATGCTTTGGTGGTGTAGCACCAGAAACACAGCTCTGAGGAGGAGAAGCAGGAAAGTGAAAGGACTTTAAGGTGAAGCTGGAATAGTGGCACTTATGGAGTTCCTCATCTTTGCCATCTGCTGAGAAACTTCGGCGAGGTTTCAAGTGGTCTAAACTTTCAGCACCTGTAAGCACCTGGTGTTCCCTTACTTCCTTTCTTTTCTGGTCTGTGGCACCTTGCTTTGGTTCTGGGAGTGTTTGAACAAATGTCATCCTTGGGTTGAGGTTGTGAACTGAGAATTGTGCGTGTGTCCCTCATTCCCCTGGTAAGGATATACAGCCTGTGGAGGGCAAAGCTGTGCCATGGGGACACGGACAAGGGCCTTGCACCGCTGTCCTGCTGGGCTGAGGGAGGCTATTCAGTGGTGGGGAAATGCTGAGACTGAATGCTGGAGTCTGGGTCCCCACTGGGGGCTAGCAAGAAAGGATCTAAGACTGACGCAGAGCATTATTCCAGGAATTTTATGGATAGAGAAAGTAGTCTCTTTCAGAAAATATAATTTCCTAAAGGTGGGGTACTCAGGTGAGAACTTTTCTCACTGACATCTCTATGCCTGCCTGTCCCCTGTGGAAAAGTGTGACAGAGAATGTCTATCATGGGGCATAACGAGGCCAGATATGCAGCTGAGTGTCTTTGGGATCCCAGTGGTGTGATTATCTCTTGGTAACTACATCCCTGGCATACTGTTATGGGTTCAATAAACAATTTTTTAGTTTGTTAAGAGAAAGGATAGATTCAGCAGTTTAATGCTGATCAGTACTTCCAGATAAGACATATAGTTCACATGGATTATAAAACTACTTTGATGGAGGAAGAATGCTGATAAAACTAACACATAAATTAATCTTGGTTAACCCACAATCCCAGAACGGAGGAGAGTGGTTAATTATAGGAAAAAGCCTGAAATATCTTCCAAAGTATTGATTCAAACAGCTAGAGGGATGGCAGCCTGCATACTAACAAACCTAAACAAATAAAATCCACTCTTGTTACATAGATCAGCATGGCTGAACAGCAGTGCTGACACTGTTATAAACAGCTTCCATGGCCAAGTGGTGCAGCTGTTCTTACCTCACTGGAAATTAGGACCAGATGGGATTTATAGAACTCCTGAACTTCACCATCAGCTAATAAAGTTCAGAGAGAGGTTTCAGGACGTATAAACATTCAGCTTGGTGTGCACATGTGTGTTTTAGTGTATTTCTCTTTTCTAAAACAGTAGGAAGTTTGAGGACACAATGAAACTCAGAACTGCACCTGTTTCTTCTTTTTTTTTAATGCTGTTACACTGGTTTACATCCTTGTGGTCATACTGTGAGTCAGTCTCAAGATCTGCTAGAGTTTTTCTTCATGCTTTATAACTTCAGCATCCAAAGTCCAACATTTCAAATTTTTTTTTTTGTTTCCAGTTAAGAAAGGCTTACCACAGCTGACAGCAGAAAAGCCCCCAACACTGCCAGTATTCTTAGTGGCAGTATTTGTGTACATGTTCTCCCTTGTTTTGATTGAGAGGTATGCATGGAAAGGTGCGTGGGTGTTGGCAGTTCCTCGCTGACTTGATTTCTCTTATTTATCATACCCAGCTGGGGCTTTCCAGGAGCCAGGGCCTAGAGCATACGGCATCATGACTCGATGCTGCAGTTTAACATATGGTTCCTATTTGTTTTTAAATCTTTTCCTGCATCATCCAGAGATAGAGGCAGAAGCATCCCCTTCGTGGGAGGAACATCTCTAATTTCCACATGCTACTTGTTCCTCTGTTGTTGAGAACTCCACCCTGCTTAACTGCAGAGGCTGTCTTAAGCTCTTTCTCCAGACCTTTTAGTGTTCACATACACAGATTTTGTAATCTTTCCAGCTGTATTAGCAGATTTTTGGAACATGTGATCACTACCGAAATACACTTTTGGTCCATCTTCTTGCAGTATTTAAATTCCTTGGTGTGTCTAGTCTGCGATTTAGGGACATACTCTCAGAATGATCAGAAGCATGAAGAAATAGAGTAATTGCCTCAAATTACGTTGGAAATTTGAAACAAAGGAAGGACTTGAATGTAAATCTTTACACTCACTGGACCACTGGATAAAGAATAAACGACTCTTTCTTTATTATATGTGTTATATCAATTCCTTATGAGCTGCTGTAATACTTTGTCACTTGCTGCTATTAAATGCGATTAGTTCATGTTGAGGAAATTGCAATAAATCTCCACTTGTCATGTGTTCTTTATTACAGGAGTCAAACATTTTGAGCCCAGTACAGGATGGGACCAAAAAACCCCAGATAGACAGCATTAAAAGCAATAACTACAATATTGTTAAAGAGGTCAGTGTATCTGCCAAGAAACTTGTTTGACATACCTGTTTGATTAGTTGATTTAGAATTATTTTGAAAGAAAGTGTCCTTGTTTGGTTTTGTGTGACATGACTTGTTCTTTTTTTGCTTGCATGCTTATTTGTTTGTTTGGCTTGTTGTTTTTTTCTTTAATTTATAGATTTTGATTCGACTCAGCAAGCTTTGTGTTCAGAATAAAAAATGTCGGAATCAACAGCAGCGTTTACTGAAAAATATGGGCGCCCACTTGGTAGTCTTGGACCTTCTGCAGATCCCCTATGAAAAGGTTATTTTCCTAATTTTAGTGGTAGAGAACATGAACTCAAGAAAGGAAAAGGCCTTGACAGGCCCAAGAATCAATGGGAATTTTTTTAAAAGCTGATTTGTCAGCTGTAGTACAAACATGAAATCATGATGTCATTTTCTACCTCAAGAATATTGAGTTTGGGCTCAGTTTAAATATGGTTGCCTGCACAGTTTTATTGAAAATTTAATGTTTACTGCCTTGGGTACCTGGATGTCACAGTGCTGTCCTTCCTGTAGCCATTCCTGAAGCAGGCAAACCTTAGGACCAAAAGCTTTCACGGATCAAATCTGAAATAACTTCTTTGTTTCTGTGGTGGATGTCTGTAACCTAGTTCCTCTTGCCATTTTTTTCGCAACATAAAGTTATTTGGTACTGATTTGGTGGAAATGAGCATACAAATGAATGAACTACATAGGCTTTGAAAGAACACATCTTTCTAGGTCTTCTAGGATTCACTGAGATGAGGTAAAACCTCTGCTGGGCTACGTTTTCCTGCGTGTTACAGACACTGGGTTCACCTGTCATCAGTAAAATAGTGCTTGTCCATACAGGTGGTTGATCAAATCATACTTAGAATACTCCATGAGAGGAATATAAAATGGGGATGAAACTAGAGATATATTTGTGTGGGAGTATGTGTATGAACACGTGCACACATACATCTGTTTCTGTATGTAGCTGTAGAAAAGCCAAACCTTTGCCAAGGCTTAAAATTAATGCAGAGAGACATTTTTGGTTTGTTTTGTTTTTTTATTTAAATCAAGCACCTTAGCACTTTTTTGAACTAGGAAATTATAACCACACATGAAGAAATCTTACTTTGATTTTGTGCTCCTACCTGTGACTCCCTATGGTCAAGCTGATTCAGAGTAAGGTACAGCTGCTAATGGACTCTGAAGGAAACTACATCAGTTGCCTTTTTCAGAGTGAGAATTCCTGCCCTATAAAAGCCTCAGGAGAAATGGTTTGTTCCTGGCTGAATTGATGTTGTGTGGTTTTAACAAGTATGTTTAGGTACAACCAGCTGATTTTGTTTGTCCTTTCTTCCTGCAGAGTGATGAAAAGATGAATGAAGTTATGAATCTAGCCCACACTTTCCTTCAGAATTTCTGTCGAGGAAATCCTCAGAATCAAGTTCTCCTCCACAAAAATCTCAACTTGTTCCTAACTCCAGGGGTAAGTATTTCATTTGAAGTAGAATATGATAATTGGAATTAAATTTGGGTTTGCTGAAACATCCCAGTGCTAAATAAATAATTTCACTAAATTATGCCTCCCCTCCTCTTTCCTCTCTCATTTCCCTTAGTGTTGCTTTTTATGTCATTGGCTTTAATCCTGCCATTTTAAAAGTGGAAACCAAAACCCAAGAAACCTGTGGGGTTTACTGGAAGGATCTATGAATATGTGTCACATCATTGTGTTGAACTTGACTCTGATTTTATTTATCCTGATTCACTCACTGATGGACTGTAAAGTCAGGGTAGAAGACACTGTGACTGCTGTGACCTTGTGTGACAACAGAATCGGACCCAACTAAAGTTTAACTTTCTATTAAATCATTGTCTTTACAATACACCTCTTTATCACAATCCCTTTGTATATATTTGTGTGTTTACAGACATATTCATACAGAATGACACTTGCTCAGTGGATCTACTGAGTAAAACATGCTTTTATTAGAAGGAGTTGTGATTATGAGGATTGCAGACTCTGGCCTGTGCACATTAGGAACCATTTGTTCCATTGTTTTTTATTTATGCTCTTCCGTGACATTAGTGAGCAGCTCTGAGCTGACCACAGTGGGAACCAGAATCCAGATTCCATCACAGCCAACACTGACACTTAACTCGGGTGCCAAGTGCGGGGCCAGCTTGCACTTGTATTTCTGTTCTTTTGAAGCTGATTTCCTGATCATCCATCCCAGCTGTTGTGCTTTTGTGCACATGGTGGAGCAAACGATGTGGATTCCTTTCAGATGACACTGAACAGACATATATACTATAGGAGCACACCTGACCCTCAGGAGCCTTTATTCCAAGGGACCAGCCTGGACCAAAAGCCCCCAGAATGCACAAAGTCTGGGTGCTGTGTCCTCAGCAGCATCCCTTCTTGCTCCAGATCTGTTCCTCTTGTTCCATGCTGCTCACGGATACACAGCCCTAGGCTCCCTCTGGAGTTAATGTGGAAAGACATTCTCTTTGAGACTGATCAGGCTGCATGTGCAGGGATTTGCCTGCTGGAAATGCCTCCTCGGTGAGCCCCAGAGAGAGCCAGAGCAGCTCATAATCTCATTTGGTGGCCTCATTGCAAAGTTTGATGGTGAGTGGGACCAGTGTGGTCTCAGGTGTCTCGTATTCCAAAGCCCCTGCAGAGCACTCCAGCAGTGTAGAGTGTGTGTGTGTGTTCACCTTCCATATGGACACAGGTTTGGTTTATGCCCACTTTAGGACTGTTTGTATTGATAGGGAAGTGTGGAGAAATCCCATTAAAACTGGAAGCTGGACCCTGAGATCATTGAAAAGGATTTCTCCAGTTTCCCTTTACCAGGGAACCTTCCTCTACTCGAGAATCCCATGCCTCTCTCAATCTCAAAGCAAATCTCCTCTGCTCATGAGGCTGTTTTTGATCTGTTCAGCTCCTTGAAGCTGAGACCATGAGGCACATCTTCATGAATAATTACCTCCTGTGCAACGAGATCAGTGAGAGGGTGGTGCAGCACTTTGTGCACTGCATCGAGACCCACGGCCGGCACGTGGAGTACCTGCGGTTCCTGCAGACCATCGTGAAAGCAGATGGCAAATACGTGAAAAAATGCCAGGACATGGTAATGACAGAGGTAAGCAAGGGCTCCGCATGTTAATCACTCGTGTATTTTGAGGCTGTTTTTCCTGCTCTTGATACCAATGAGATATAACGGCATCCTTGCTTTAGAATTTTAAGCGGCGTCACAAATAATGAATATTTTAGCAGACGTTTTTGGGAGTTTGATCTAATTTTGTAAGGCCATCTGTATAACTACTAGAAAGAAAACATGAGTGTTAGCATGGTGATACAGAGATGTCTATTTGTAGATGATGTAGCATGGAAATCTCAGAGTTACATAAACCTTCATTTTCCTGTAATGTAATTTAGGATCACTTTTACCCACTCTTGTGGCATGAGTTTGCCATATAAGAGGCTCTTACCTCTATGGATTTGTCCAAATAGTGTTGTAGACCCTTTTTTTAGCATGTAGCAATTCTAAATTCCAGTTTCTGCCTCTTTTTTTTGGTTTGTTTTATTTCAGAGCATTTCTTTGAGGGTCAGTAGAGCTGCTCTAGCTTTAACTAGCTGGATTCAGAGTCTGACCCAGTAAATTCCACCAAGTGGTTTGTGGACAAATCTTTATGCCAATAAATTTCCTAGGAAAATACCTAATTGACTTTCTCTGCAATTAGGATTTGATATATTGTGAGCATGATAAATGAAGTCTTCAACTTGAAGTCACTTGTGCATTTAACTGTAATTATGTTAACAGTTCCTTGAGATTAATAAGTAGGTAAAGTTGAGTACGGTGGAAAGTCATGGTAGGATTAAAGTCCAAGGAACATTTTTATTTGCTTTACAAAGTGCTTTTTTCTTGGCTTGATTTGATTTTTTAAAGAGAAGCCTTCACAAAGAAATCAGAGATAAGCTTTAGTTTTTTGTGGTATGAACAAAACTAAATCCTACTGAAATTTCATTCCACAGCAACAAGAGGAAAAACTTCTAATTAAGAAAGTAAAGCCCCTTCCTACATGCATAACCTTTAATGAAATTCACCTCAACCTTTTCAATTTGAGTGAAGTATTTTAACATGGAATATCAATTACAAGCCTTTGATTTACGTAATTCAAACACTTCTTCTGCCTTTGTGGTTTTAGATTTTTCTACTTCCACCTTAGGCCCTTGTAGAGGTTTTTTTAAATCATCAAACAAAATTTTTAGATTTTTCTCAATTTAAATATGTTTTGCTATTGACTATAGCACCACAAAGATAAACTGTCATATTACATTTTCAAGCTGACTCCGTGATGAAAGTAGAAATGAACGTGGATATAGCATTCACATCAAAAGTCCTGCAAGAATTTCCTGGGGGGAGGGAGCAACCCTGTTTTGATGAAACAGGGTAAGATAATGATCTGTTTTTCAAAAAGTAGGAAATTACAGGTAAATAATTATGATTTCTTAGAAAAGGATGCTAATTGTGAAACTTGAATGGCACTTGAATGGTAATCCACTCTAAAGGGAACAAATGGTTGGAACTTGCCACAGAATAGGGACAGTTTCTCTGTAGACAACTGAGATGTACTTTGTGACCTTAAACAAGGTGTAGCTTTTCCTGTGCCTCCAGATGGGGCACATAAACAATTTACCACAAGACAAGATAGAATATGACTGTACAGCTTGCCTCAGCTCCTGCTGCATTTTCTTTCACCCACAGGAATTATATTGTAGCTTATTCCTGTTTACTGCCAGTGAAGGATAAACCTCCTATTTACACATTCTAGAAAGTGCATGCAGATGAAGGAGCACCATGGCAAGAGAATACTGTTGTAAAATACATTGGGCATCCCCAATCTGGCTGATTCCCTTGTTCTCATCTCCTTGGTCCCCATGTCTGCAGTGATATTTACCAACCTGAAAGGCTCCTTAGGGCACTTTTTCTCATTACAAGCAGGCTTTGAGGTTCCTGCAAGACCCCTGCCTGTCAGTGCAAACACTATTACAGAAGGGAAAGCAGAATTTGAGCCCGATCAATGTGTCAGCAGAGTTTTCTATTACCTGTAGTAGTCTGGAGTAATATTTTGCAGAGCATCAACATCTGCTCTAATACTGGCCAGCTTTATTGTATTTCCATAGAATTCTTAACTTGCTGAAAATATACTTTATTTGCAGAAAATGCTGCTGGGTTGTTTTGTCCTAAGCTCTTGTGCCTTTAAATTTTTTTTCTGTACTGTGGAGTGTCCAGAAAATGTCTGAAAAGTCATGGGTATAGAAATACTTTAGAAACCCAAAGATAAATGAGAAATAGGAATTGCAGGAAAGACTGAATTCACAATTCACTCCAGAAAATGTCAAAGTAAAAATAAGCAAGAAATGGGGAAAGCACAAACAGAAAAGCTGTGAATTCAAAATTTGAAGTGTTGAAACCCTGCAAAGTGTAATGAAATGTTTCTTGACTTTTCATTCTGGGAGACTAATTTTAATTCCTGTTCTTGCTGCTTTCCCATTTCTTAGCAGCTCCAGCAACCTTTATGACTACCCTTGAATTGAGTAAGCTGGGATTTCATGTCACCTATGAACTAGAATAGGTCAAGTGCCTAATTCACAAAATAAGTGCGATTTTTGAGCTGCCAGGGTGTGTTCTGTACTAGGAGGGGTTTGTGGGAGCTTATTTTCACCCACATTGAGAGTGGATTGTGCTTCAAAGGACAGTGATGGAGAGAGGATTCCAAACAGGGTTAGAGCACAACTCTTCAGTGAGATGAGCTGAGATGGGGCTGCTGGCATCCAGTGCCGCTCTGGATCCTCTTGAGATGAGCAGAGCACTTGTAGCAGAATCAAATCTTTATCACATACACCAGTTTTCTGTTAAATGATGGTGCTGACATGACACTGACAAAGTCATGACCCACCTGCCAAATTTGCACGGGGTGGGAAGAATCCCCCTTTATTTCCAGTACTGAGCAAGGGAAAAGCTGGGTTCAATTGCAGGGTGAGCCACAGGCTTTTTGTGTGAGGCAGCGTGGAATATTTAACCTCACTGCGCCTCAAGTGCCTGTCTATGAAACAGGGATAATAATGCATCCTGGCCTCCCAGCAGGAGGTGAGGATAATTAATTACCTTCATACAACCATTGAGATAGTAGGAATAATAAGGATGGCATGCTTAGGTAAAGACAGAGCAACACAGAAATTAAACCTCAAATTCACCTTGTATTAGTGCATTCCTTGGTGAGCTATTCCAGATTTGCCCTTATGTTGATAAGACCAGAAGTTTGCCTTGGATATTGTTTTGACATGTTCATTTGGCAAACCACATCAGAGTAACTTTTGTTTCGTTGTTTGGGTTTTAGCTAGAGAGTCTTTGCATACTTAAAGATAAAATAAGAAAGTAAGAAAATCATAGAAAAATTTAGGTTGGAAAAGACATTTAAAGTCATCCAAAACGATTGCAGTACAGGGTGCTCAAAACCTTGTGATCTCTTTCTCAGCTGATAAATGGCGGTGAAGATGTGTTGATATTCTACAACGACAGAGCATCCTTCCCAGTCCTGCTGCAGATGATGTGTTCGGAGCGAGACCGAGCCGACGAGAGCGGGCCCTTAGCGTATCACATCACTCTGGTGGAGCTGCTGGCCGCCTGCACAGAGGGGAAGAATGTGTACACGGAGATCAAGTGCAATTCACTGCTGCCCCTGGATGATATAGTGAGGGTAGTGACCCATGATGACTGCATTCCTGAGGTACGATTCACAGCAGGAGGAAGCAGACTTAGCGTTTTTTAGAAGCCCAGACAATGTTTGGTTGTTTATAATGTACTGACAAGTTGAGTATTTGCACAGGAAACAGGCTGGAAATGGGTGCTGCTTCTTAAGGTGAATAAGTGAGAAAGGACAGACAGTATTTATTCCACAGAAAATTCCTTGTCCTTAATGCTTTGTTGGTCAGCTTTTCAGATGCCTTTTTTTGTTTTGGGTTTGTCCAGCCACTGTCAGAGTTTAATGCTCTCATAACTTCGGGCTGAAGCTGTGAAGACCCGGCTGTGTTAGGTCAAGCCAGTGTTTTGCCACTGCCTGAATTTCTTGGAAATGATGGATAAAATTCTGTCCATGCTGAAGTCAGTGGGAATTTGGGGGAAGTCTCATTTTATTAAACTCAAGTGCAGTCCCGCAAATGAGGGTATGTGCAATTCTGCATGTGTCATGCTGAAGTAGGACTGTGATATTACCTGGTGGAAAAATGGAGCTCAAAACAACAGAGCTGGGGCCTGCAGGAGTTAAAACTCCCTCTGTGCCATGAAAATTGCCATTGTGATCATATGATCCTATTACTAAAAAGAAATATATTTGCTTTGCCCAAAAGTTCCCCCTAACATTAATTTCAACAGATGGTAATTAGAAAAAAAAGCCCAAACAAATGAAACCTAGAGGTCTGATCTGAGTTTTCTCTTCACTACATTAAACATATGTAACTATCTCATCTCCTTTGACCGTGACAAGAAATTTTCAGTGCATTTGCATATGTTTATATTTAATCTATACATTTTGGGCACTGGATATCCATTTTTATGCTGTGCACAAGCAGACTTGTCATGCCAGAGAGGAATGCAACTGCAGCCCTCCTCCTAAGCCTTGTGCTGCCATTGCTGCACTCCCAGTGCTCCACAACCTTTCTCTGCCATTTAGATCCCAAATGCCAGTCCTGCATTAGGATTGTAGAAATATAGGGACTGCAGTCCCAGCTCTGCAAAAGGCTTTTTATTTTATATTTGGCAAGCCTGTCACAAGGCTTCAACCCACTGCAGTCAGCTGGCAAGTGCAGGGGTGTCCTGCATTTTGACAGCCCCTGGCTTTGGAGCCAGGCTTTGCTGGTCTTAATATCAGTTAAATACCAGCATCATTATTGGTTTGTTTTGTGGGGGTTTTGTCATTAGAGTAAGGATATTTGCAAAACCTTTTCATTTTTCTTCCTGTGGTCTTTCAGGCATGTGTTGCCCTGCTTCTCCCTAAATCTTCAGAACCAAACATGCATTATTATGGTTATGAATGTTTGTTAGTACTGGAAGGTTCATCTTTATTGTTCAGTATTTTTGCAGGTAGAAAACATTACGTTAATTGTTTTTACTGTTCCATTTCATAGTGATTGTGTTTTCGCTGTTCCTGCAGGTGAAAATTGCCTATGTTAATTTTGTTAACCACTGTTACGTGGACACTGAAGTGGAAATGAAAGAAATCTATGCCAGTAACCATATCTGGAAGCTATTTGAGAACTTCCTTGTTGATATGGCAAGGGTAAGCTTCACCAGGTGTTAAATATTACAGAACAGTCACGGGTGACAACTGAACTGTCAGTAACTTTTTTTTTTGTGAACTTCTTTTATTTTGTTAACTATTTTTATTCAAAGTTGGCAATAGGATAAGTGTGGTTGGTTGGTTTGTTTAACAAACAGTCACTCCTGTGTTCTTTATCATCATTTAACCTGCTAATTACTAGCAGCCTTCTCTTTCTAAAAGGGCATCTTGGAACCCATGTGCCTTTCTCTTTTCTTCCAGAGAAATAAATTGGGTCTGTGTACATGGTTGAGAGCCTGTGTACATCTTTTGGGAACGTGTGTTACATGTCATTATGGTGATGACTACAAAATCCCCACATCTGTAATCTCTTCCTTTATTCTGTTGTTAATAGTGAGGATCAGAGATCGAGATCTTCTTTGGCTCATGTTCCTTCTTTAGTCTCTGTTTTTGTCTTTTATTCTCCTGTCTCTGCATTCTCATTGTTGATGTGAAAGGCAGGTGTAGAGCTGTGGTCCCTCAGAATACTGATTCAAATATAAACTACAGCTGCAGGGTGGCAGGGCACAGTCAGTACCACAGGCCTGCCATTCCTCTGGTCCTCAGCGAGCCTCACGGTGTCAGTACTTGTTGAATTAAATCTTAAGTTACAAGTTGAATTAAGCTTCCTTTCCCAGGGATTTTGAAGGCAGAAAACAAGAGAAACCTTATGACTTCCACAAGGATTAAATACTATAGTAGACCCATTAGGGGAAGCTAATGTGATGTAATGATTATAGCCTGCACTACATATCCTTTTCTAGGAGGTTAATGCTTCTTGTAATTATAAATAATTACAATATTAATGACAAGCAATGGTGTTGCTCTTTCTGCTCAAGAAGTAGAACCACGTGGTTTTGGGTTTTTCCCAGTCCATGGTCCATTACATTTTATAATACTTAAGTTCTCACTTCTTGTATTTTTCATTTTGTTGAAATGAAGAAAAAAAGGTAAAGAATCTCAGCTTGGTCCTGCAGCAGACATTGACCCCAAAGTAATAGTGTGTCACAAAATAATTCCTGTGAGACCTCTTGGGAGAAAATACCATGAATTCTGGCTAAAAGAAGAAGGAATGCAAAGACTTGTGCTGTACAATAGGCACTGGGACCTGTTCATTTCTCTGTGAAACGGAAACCGTATAAATGGTTGGGGTTTTTTCTTCTGGAGGTTTTTTTTGTGATTTTCTTTTTTTTCCCTGGGAGCAGCTTAAGGCAGGGATGTTTGTGACCCTTTTTTTTGGTGGTAGCCATTTTCAGCAGTAATTAGTCTTCTACAAACCCTGTTTTCTTGCTGTTTCGTCTCTGTGGTTGTGTTACAGTGAAAGCCCTTCTGGACAAAACAACCTGGGTTGAAAATTAAGATGAGAAACATCCTTGGAGGAGCATTCTGACTTTTAACCTTACTGGTTTTACCTCGAGAAGTGTTTTCTTCTATTTAATTCCCCTTCTGGGTTGCCCTTTCCTGACGTGTCCTGACCTTGACTTTCCAAACAGACTATCCCTCCTCCCTAGCCCTTGAACGTGGCCAATTTTCTGTGCCCCTGGGCTAGAAGCAGACAAGTAGAAAGAGGACTCTGTCCAGGTTTCTTCTCATGAGCCTGGAGACAAACTGCACTGTGCTAAATGCTGGGGGCTTGTCCTGATGCTGGTTACCACTGAGCTTGTTTTCACATATCCGTCTCCTAAGAGAAATTAGACCCCAGGTCATCAGAGGTGAAGAAGGAATGATTAATGCTGCATTTTGTGTGCGGGTGCTGTTGGCCCTGAATGGCAATATGCAGGTTTATTCTTCTCTCCAGCAAGCATGTCAGAAGTGCTCTGGCCTGTCCTGCTCTCCAGCCATGGATAGCTGTATTTTCCAGGTTATGGAGTGCGTTTGTTCCGATTTGGTGCTCTGGGGCCCCGACAGAGCCCATGTGTTATAAATGCATCAGCGTTCTGTAGCTATCAGGACTGTTAGAATGCTGTCAGCCTCATGAAAGATGTTACAATAGCTTTCAAAGCATTTAGAAAAAGAGCCCTTTGATCCTCTGTGTTCCAGTGAGCTAAAAGTGAGCTTTTGCGTGGGGGAAGGGGAAATGCTTTTCTTTTAGCTGCTACAAATGCCTGTCAGTGGGTGAGTTCGTGAGCTTTGAGTCTGTTACTGGAGAGCACCAAGGTGAAAGACGGAGAGTGTTATCCTCAGGTTGGATTCCTTCTGGTTTAGATATATATTTAAAAAAAAAAAAGAAAAGAAAAAGATATTTTTTTTTTTCTGTTTCTGGACTGAGGAAGGAAATATTTAGTCCCCAGCTGTCATTTTCCTTTCAACAACGTGATAGATTGCAAAGCAGGCACGAGGCGGATCCGTGTATAAACTGGGTTTGCCAAAAGCTGTCGCGCTTTCAAAGACACCCTGTTTCTACAGCTTCTGCCAACCTACTTTCTGCTGGGTGTGACTTACAGCCTTGTGCTGAGCAAAGTGGGTGCTGCTGAAGGAAAGGCTTCCCTTTCCTGCGTGTGGCCCAGCCTGTGTAAGTCAGCAGCTGTAGTCTGAGCAGGATTAAAGAAAAGAGCCGGGATCTGACAGCTGTAAAGTCGTCCTGGCTTTCTCTGCAGAATTTTTGAAGTATTATTCATGTGAGTTTTGGTCCCAAAGCCTCTTAAGGGGTTTTTAAACACTGCTTTCTCAATCCTCATCTCCATTTCATGCATTTCAGGTTTTTTTTCTTCCATGGAGAAAGATCTTTCAGTCCCCAAAGGGCAGAGGGATAAGAACAAATGAGAGGATTTCCAAATTCCTTCTGAGCTGGGAATTTTTCAGACTGGTGTTGGAGCAGAGTGGCATTCCCACGTATGGCTCTGCTTTACAGGCAGCTGAAGGGGAAAGCTTAAAAGTGTTTTGGAATTTAGTTTTGGTGATTTCTGCATTCACTCTGCTAGCACTGCACAGCTCCCTGTCTTCCTATTGGGATTGCAAGTGCTGAGGTCAGAGCTACTGGTTCCAGCCAAAACTGGCATGTAGATTAATTAAAAGCAAAAGAACTTCCAGAGGTTTTTAGTTCTATGATCTCATCTTTAAAAAAAAAAATTAAGCAAGTTTTGATTATTAACTGAATCATTTACCTTCATGAGGACTGGCGGTGGTGGTGGTGTCACACTTTTCCCAAAACAGAAGGGCTGACGAGTTTGCCATTTCATTTTAGCCACTGTTGCTTCTCTGACCAAAATCTTTCCTGGGATGATAAAAAATGCACTCTGTGGAGGCATGACTGGTTTATCTGACACATTTTAAATAAGCAGACAAGCAAACTCCTCAAGATGCCTCATTTGTCTAGGTCTCAAGTTATCTTTGGTTATTCCTCTGCCTACTACATGACAATGCTTGTGTGCTAGACCCAAGGTGCTTCTGTGTTCCCTTGAGCTCAATCACACCCTGAACAAGGTGCTTTTGGATGTCATGTCAGTAAACTTCCTTAAAACATTCCTGGTGAAATTGCTGTCTTGTGGTGACAGGGGCAGTGTGTAATTAGAGAGAATCTTTGCCCTGTGTGAGATTCAAGTGCTGTGGATTATTTATACTCTGCTTCTGTCACCAATTTTTCCCTGTGACCTTAAGCAATTCACTCAGCTTCTCTGGACTCCCCATCCCTGAAGAGATGTACTGGTAAGTGCGTACCCCTCAGGTTTGCAATTAAATGTGTTAAATGCATCTGTGTTAAATGCATCTGTGTTAAATGCACAGATGGCAATGAAAAGGCTACCCCTGGAGTCTGTATACAAAATAAATTCTGCTTTTGCATAGATTCCCTAGAACATGGCAATTGTCGCTGGCTTGCGTAGGTGAAAGAGAAAACAACACTGCCTTCATTTCTCGTTAAACATGACTACAACTGCTTATTTAAAGGCTGTTGAAGAGGTAGTATGACTACAGTCTGAATTACTTATTTGTCCAGTCTTGCCTTTCTCACTGGTTTTGGCTCTCTGTAGACTCCTTTCAGTACTGTGTACACTGACACATGCAAAGTCAACATGACTCTGTATAGATGTTCACAAGTGTTGAAGAGAAATAAAGGAATTACTGAAGGATGTAATCCACACCAGTAATTCTTCCCTGTCTTTAAGTGTGACAACTTTACGCAGCAACAAACTTTAAGTGTCATACCAAAGGGAGTCTTCAGGAACCTTTTGTACAAATCTTCCCACTTCCTCCCACCATTTAATCATCCTTCTGTGCTCCAGAGTTGTTCTGGTATCACCCATTCCCTTCTTTCATTGTTTTAGCTTGGCTTCTGTATTTTGCCCATGTGGCTTCCCAAAGAAATGCTGCCTCTCTTCCTGTACCATCCTAAAGCCTGTTGGTATTGAGTGTGGTTTCCCTTCCTTCCCTTCTTTTTAACTTTTTTCCTGCAAATGAGCTTCACCTTTGCCACCCAGTTGTGGTGATTAATTGTTGATAGAAGCTAAATGTTGTATGAAATCTTTCTAACCTCAGTTGTTTATGTCTCATCTGTCTCTGAAGCATCTTCCAACCAGCCCTGCAATGGGAGCAAAGGTCCATTTTCTTCTTGAATCTGTCTAAATGTGTAAGTGGCGTGCAGTGTGCTGATTTAGGGGGATCTTTTCTTCCCGGTGTGGGAAAGAACAGGCAGGCAGCCAGAAAGAACTAGTTCAGAAGAGTGGAGTATTGAAAAGACAGTGTGGACCTCCAAGAAGAAAGATAAGCTATAACAAATCCAGCTTGAACTCTAACATAGTTATCTCTGATAAATACTGTATACAAATCTTTGGTTTTTGCATTAAGAAGAAATATCAGATGTGTTGTAGTAAGTACAAAATAATGAAGCTTGCTTATTGGGGAGAACTGAATCTCATTGTTTCCTCCTCCTTCCCTGCAGGTTTGTAACACAACCACGGATCGTAAACATGCAGACACATCTCTGGAGAAATATGTCACTGAGCCTGTCATGAACATTGTGAGTGGCTTCTTCAATTCACCATTTTCAGATAACAGCACCAGCCTCCAGGTAAGGAGAAGAGACACAGACAAAAAAGTTATTCAGACCTTTAATGAGATGCCTTCTGCTTCCTGCATAGGAATGCTGTCTCTTTTCATCCTCCTTTAATTTCTCTGTCCCCTCTCACGCCACTGACTAGCAGCTTAATCCCTCTTTAAAACACGTATTCTTCATTTTAATCACTTACATCTCTAAACCAGTAAACAGCTCAGTGTGGTCAGAGTTACTTCTGGCTCTTGTGAATTCATTGGCGGGGGTATCCTTGCAGGAAAATCTTTGTGTGAGGGGAAATGCTGTGTCCCATGACATAAGGGACACATGCCTGAGAATGGGAAAGACTCCTCTGTCCTTCTGGTCTGTACTGTGTTTGCTTGATATCAGTGGCAATCGGAGGAAAAATTGCATGATTTGGCCTTTTTAGAGGTGCAGCATTGATTTCTGTTCCTGCCAGACCTAAAGATCAAAGAGAATTTAATGGAGCTATAACTTGAGTCTACAAGCTAAAACCCCCTTGGTTTACGTTGTGTCAAACCCTAGGGCGGCTGTGAGGAGATCCTTAAGGGTAAAATTCCGTGTTTGTTTTTGTTTTCAGACACACCAGCCTGTTTTTATTCAGCTGCTGCAGTCTGCTTTTAGAATTTACAACTGTACCTGGCCAAACCCAACGCAGAAAGCCTCAGTGGAGTCCTGTATCAAGACTTTGGCTGAAGTGGGTAGGTGCCAGGTTTTACTTTAATTATTGCTTTTCATGTTTGAAAATCAGATTTGAGGTTTAACAGTTTTTAATTTGACTCTACCATCCTGAAATTGTGACAGTGGTGATTTCAGAAATCCCACTTTCTGAGGCTAAATGCTTCCTTTTTCTATAACCCATTCAAATCTGCCCCATCAAATAGGGTTGTTAGGGTGAAACTGTTAGGGCAGAGGGATGAGCTTGCTAAGTGAGTGATGGTTGAACTGTCAGCCATCAATTTTAATATGATGGTTGAAATTCTCAATGATTTTAACTTTTCAATATCAGGCAAGTTATGATATTAAATCACAACATAAGCAAAGGTATCCCTGTTCAAATACATTTTTTAAAAACTTCTTATCCTACATTAAAAAAATACTCTTCACCAGAATATAGCTAAGACTGGCAGAAGTTCATTAAGTTAAATTTATGTAAATACAATTTTAAAGTCTTCTGCCATGACAGAATAAAGGATTATTCAATATAGTTTCCAGAAGTCAGTGATTCTAATTGCTTGTAGAATAAGATTCTGCTCAGTGTGAATGAGAGCTGAGTAGAGGCAGAGATACATAGAAACTGGCTAAATTCTATTGTTGATACATTTATTAAAAAGTATTAATAAATAATGATAAAACAATATGAGAGGGTCCCAGAGCCATCTGCAGCACTTTAACAATCAACTCTAAATTTAGATTTTTGGAATAGCTTTACGGAAGCATCATTTAGCATTTTAGCCAAAACATCTCATTAACTTTCTGTGTGAATGTGAACAAGCAGTTACCTAAAAATTTAGCAACCTTCAATTGTTTTATTTGTTGTGCAAATGATTTAATTATGGATCCATCTGGCAAGAGAACTTTGGAAGTTGAAGACATTTTATTTCCTTTATGCTACAGCTACTACAGTCTCACATAAAACTCCATCTCTACAAATCCTTGCTTGTGTGTTTAACACTTATGTCCTTGCTCTTCTCTGGCATTTCTAGAAACAGTCATCAATAAATTACTTCCTTTGGGAGTCTGGGGAAAGGAGGAGAAGTAGGGCAGGTGAGAGTATGTTTGAAACCAACCATGCCCTCTGTGTGCTTGTAGACAGCTCAATGTCTTCATTTCTGTAGAGCTGCATCTAAAATCAAATTCTAGCTCAGAGAGGTCGTTGTGTTATCTCATCAAGATGAGGCTGCTTGGAGACATCTGAGCGTGGGTTTATTTTCCATTTGGCTATGTGCCCACAGCACACAGCTGATTCTAGCATGAAGAATTCCCAGCAAATTCTAGCAATCCACAGCTCTGCTGATTGCTGGATGACTCAGGCCAGGCTCGCACTGGGCTTTCTCTTCACCCAAGGAGCATGTGCTAGGACAAAAAGAAAGGGCCTCAAGTTGCACCAGAGGAGATTTAGGTTGGGTGTTAGGAAAAATTTCTTCATGGAGGGGGTTGTCAAGCTCTGGAACAGGCTGCCCTGGAAAGTGGTTGAGTCATCATCCCTGGAGGTATTTAAAAGACGTGTAGATGTGGCACTTAGAGACTTGGTGTAGTGGTGGACATGGCACTGTTAGGTTACTGCTTGGACTCTTTTTCCAGCCTAAATTCTATGATTCTGGTCTGATGAGACAGCCAAGCTGAACTTGTCCCCACAGCAGCTTGACAGGGAAACCACAGGTCACCCTGAGGGGATGGCAGATCCAGCTTCATGCCAGGTGTGCCAGCACATGAGAGGGTTGGTGGGCTTTGGTGGGCAGTCTTCTGGTGCCTCTTGTTTTTGGGAGCTTCAGGAATGGCTGATGTCCGGAGTTTGCTTCAGATATGTTACTTTGTTCCCTATTTGTGAAATTTAATTCCTACCTCCACTACAGTCTTTCTTTCATTCTGTTTTCAATTTTTCTGACGATGGTTTACAGTCGGTTTGGTTTTTTTTTAAAGTAAGCTCTTGTGCTGTCCTATGGGTCCAACCTCCTTCTTGCTTCTCTGGCTTCCCACCCATGGGCCCCCAGCCATGCCTTGGGCAGTCTCAGGTGTGGCAGAGTGCAGCTGAGCTGCCAGTGCAAGGCATCACTCCGTGCCCTCCTCTGGGACTTGCCTGCAGCAGCAGCAGGAACAGCCAGGGTGGGAACCCCTGGGGTGCCATGGGCTGGCAGCCTCCAAGCAGCTCCCTGAAAGCACACAGCATCCCCACTGCTTATTTCCTTGCCCATATCATAACAACTGTTTGGAGAGATTCATCACTAACAGCAATATCCAGCATGGTAAAATTTTGTCGTGTTAGAAAACTGCCACACGTTTTTATTGAGTGTTTTATTTTGACGGTGCAGAAAGGGAGAGTAAGGGAAGAGGTGAGGGGGATTTCTCCAAAGAGCAAGCTGGCTGGAGAAGAAGTGGAGTTTTTGACAAACATGCCTGTGCAAAATTAGCCTGGCCAGCGGAGATTTTAACTGTGGGTGATACTCGGTGTTTTTAGGCATGGTGAGAAACATGTCCTGGGTTAATGGAGTGGGCCTGCTCTTCTCCATGGAAATATTGGGAAAAACTGCCCCACCTGGGGATACCAGAAGCTTTTACAGCTTAGGCCCTCCTGTGATTGCAGTGGGTGCCTGGTGCCTTTCTCTGTTGGGTGTTCCACTGCCCAAAATGATGCTTCACTTTGAGAAGCCAGAGGCATCTTCCATAATACAAACATAGCAGCCTTCTTGTGCCTCTTTTGCTGGCGGCATATGTGGACCCTTTTTTTGCTCTTCTCACTCTAGAGTCTGACAGCTTTAATGTTAGGGCCTTCGTGTTTCACAGCAGGGCTTTAAAAAACCTCTAAAAAGATTTCGCCTTTATCAGAGAGATGGAGTATTGGACAGATTTACAGCAGGGACTAAAGACTTCTGATGGAAAATAAGTGTAGTATAGAGCTGAAAGAACAAACACGATTTATTTTTTGTTGGTGTGTCATTGCCCTGGATTTACAAATGAATCTCAGGGGGAAGAAAGATCACACACAGATTTCCCAAGATATCAAATATCCATATAATGACACACTTTTAAAAGACCCACTTCTGAGCAAGTTTAAGCAACATACACTCTGCTCAGTGCTTCCTGGTTTGCTGGTGGCAGGTGGATGCAAGCACTGCCTCAAGAGCTTTAGATCATTACATTTGCCTTCTGATGGGCACTGTAAGAATGTGCATTACCTTCCAGGTCAATAAAAGGATATGTTGCAGAGGCTTATTTCTTATAACCCTGCTACTTCAACTCCACTTCACCACCAGGGAAAAACTGCATAAGCTTTTCAAGCCTCACTTGCTGCTTTGTCTCCCGGCAGTTTCCTGCCTCCAGTTCAGCAGGAAGCATAGAGGTTTGCTCCTCTTCTTCAGCAGACCCTTCTGTGGCTCCAGGAGGTTTGGAACACAGATAGCAATGTGCACCAGCTTATTATTGCCCAGGAAACATTTGGCTGCTTGGCATGAATAGAAACACTTGTGAAATATTATATAAATACACATATATATATTAAAATGTGACTTATTCACATGGATTTCTGAAGCAGGTTATCACATTGGTGAGAATGAACACATACATATATCACTTTTGCCTTTTCTTTTTTATTACGTAGGACTGAGCTTTTGCTTGAAAATACAGTCCAAAAAAATGAATGATCAAAACAGCTCCTATCTCCCTGGTAAAATAGCAACAATGAAAAGTGCTTAAAAGGTCCCCAGACCTTTGTGAAAACAGAGGAAATAAGGAATCTAACAGTTTAATTTATTTCAAATTAATTAATTATCAAAGGACTTTCATTTCCTGCATTTTATGATCTTTGCAGGGTTGAGACGAGTGGAGGCCAATCTCAAAGTCTGCATTTTAAACCAGCTACTGTCTTTCTGTAAAGATTGGGGAATATCACCTGTCTTCACAACCAAAGATTGTATATCTTAAATTGCATATCCTAAATGGTATTGAAGCAGGGTCTTTCCTGACCAATCCTTCAGGACCCATGCAAAGAACTGTCTTTGCTTCTTAATTAAGCAGAGATTCATGTATCTTCACCTCTGAGCATCAGTTTTCTTTTCTGTTACAAGGGCAAATGCAGTTGTTTTACACGCTTGTCTCTGTAGTATCCATTAATTTTCTCCCTCATGTTTTTAAGCATTGAATCTTTCCTCTGGTACTGTGTCTATGCCAAGTATGTGGTCTGTCTGTGCCTATGCTGTGACCACCAATAATGAAATAACTGGAATTTCCCAGATGAGTAAAAAGTGCCAGATAGGAACCTGCATTTTGTTACACAATGTCTCTTGGCAGATCCTTAAAAAAAAATTTGTTAGCAAGCCAAATTGCATTAGTCACTATCAGATTATGTTCTAGGATGTTGAGCAGGAGAAGCAAAAGGAGAATTCTTGTTTCCATCCTACAGAATCTGGGGTGAGCCCTGTAAGATTGCTATTTCCTAAGTTCAAAGCTGGAACAGGTACAGAGGAAACACTGCTGTGGTGGTCAGGGGAAAGGAGAACTGTGTTACAGGAAGGGAATTCAAAACCCCCACGTGTTTTGGCTAACAAAACACAGACCTGTGCTGTTGCTCTTTAAAAGTACTTAAGAAGATAAATAGTCACAGAGACGGTTAAGCTGAAGGACAGTGCTGACCCAAAACCAACTGGACATAAATTACACTAGGTTGTAAATAACCTAAATAAATTTAGATTGTAAATCAGAGGATTGGAACCAACTTTGGAAGGATGTCCTTGGTCAGGGGGCTGGGAGAAAGTGGAGGGAGGAGGGATGGCAGATAAGCTGCCTTCATTTTAAATGGGGCTCAATAAATTTTTCCACAGATATTAAAGAGCATGGGTTGTCTGTAACAGAGAGCAGATGGTCTGAAGGTGTAGTGAAGTCCTTTCTAGTTGAGTATTTATTCCCTAATTTAAAGTCACCAATACCTCCTTGTACAGAATCCAAAAAAACCTGTCCTCTGGTTCTTGACCATGCTTTTATGCCCTCTAAAGTCCTTTACTTTTCCCTGACAAATTACAAATATAAAACATTAAACATAAAATCTAGGTCACATTTTATTTCTTCTTTGGAGTTATTATGTATATTTTAATGTCCATATAGATGAATTTTCATATAACGATTTTTTTCAGTCCTGAAAATACATTTATTTCACTTCTCATTTGAATTTTGAAATCTTTTTTCCATTTTATAAAAAGCTAGACCTTCATTTTCAATTTTTAGTTCAAATAAAATAATTATCCTGTTGTTACTTTTTTGACAGCAAGAAGAATACATTTCAGATGAAGCACATATTTTATTCTATTTTAACTGTTTGTGTTTCCCTAATTGCAAGAAAAATTCAATGATGATCTTTTTACAGGCTGATAAATATTTTAGTGTAGATTTTCTGTTGGAAAAAAACATCCAAGTGAAGGGTACAAGATTGGCAGGTTTGTGTCTTGTCTACACAAAGCTTTTATTTCCCTTAAAAAGTCTTGTTGTCGCTAGCATTAGTGTCTCTCCATCCAAATGCATTTGTTAAGCAGTCAGTAAATGATTAAGGAGCTGGAGGGACTGATTTATGGAACGAAATTAATTGAACTAAATATGCATTGCTCCGTTACGTGACAACAGGAAGGTGTGGGAGAGCATGATAGAGCTGTCTGCAACTACCAGGGGGTGTAAACTGTGAGCAGAGCCAAGGATTCACAGCCAGGTACAGCTGGGGCTTTTTCCTCACCCAGACTGACCATGGCACTCCTCCTCGAGGGGCTCTTAGTGATGAAATGTCTGCATGTCCCCCCCGAAAACCCACACCAGGGATGCTTCAGGTTAATTAGCTGTGAAGCCACCACACACTGGTGTATTCTGTACATACTGCAAAAGCTAATGGAGTGAAATTTAAAATTTGGGAGCAGTAGGTGGAAATAGCAAGAACAGTGGGGTTCCTTATGGCAAATAGATTACTCTGAAGAATGGGCTTCCAAGGAAAATTACAGACATGGGCCACTTCCTGGAAATCCTTAGGACTAAATTGGTCCTCAGACTCAGGCAGCAGCACAGTGAAAGGACGGTGCTTCAGGAGGCATTCCTGAAATTGGTCCAATTGCTGTGCTTCTGTGAAGAGAACTACGTGCAGGTAATTTAACAAAATAACACCTGGGCCCATTTCAGCCTTTCTGGGAGCAGCTGAACTGTGCTCCTGGGACTCCACTGGAGCCTCACTCACTTGTCGAGAGCGGCTTGATTCTTACCTGCTTGATTCTTGACATTCATGGTGCCCTTTTCTTTCGAGTCTTTGAGTACTTTTTCATTGTTTAAGCAGTAAGGGGGAGGAAAGCTGCTGATCACTGGATGCCCACAGAAGCCTCCAGCACGGGGCAGGGCACTTTGCTGTGATCTGGCTGAATTTGTGGCACTGCGTTTCTTACCATTACCACGGGTCGCGTTTGCTTGGCTCCTCTTGCTGAGAGATAATTGGAGCAGCGGATTGAGAGTTAGTTTAAAGGATTTTCCAGAAATTCCATCTCCTCTGACACGGGCAACATGGTGTTGTGCATTCAGGGTGTAATTAGCCCTGTGCACAGTGGGCACTGTATAAGCCTGGGCCATGCCCTCCACTGCAGGGCAGAATTTACCTGTGCTGAAGATATCACAGAATCACAAAATATTCTGAGCTGGAAGGGACCCACAAGGATCATTGAGTCCATCCTGGTAAGTACCCTGCTGGATACTTACATACAGATGGCCATGTAGCTTTTCCCCAAGTTCACTAGTCAGATGAGAGA
Source organism: Dryoscopus gambensis (assembly GCA_013389985.1). Taxonomy (NCBI): domain Eukaryota; kingdom Metazoa; phylum Chordata; class Aves; order Passeriformes; family Malaconotidae; genus Dryoscopus; species Dryoscopus gambensis. The sequence goes on from WEIT01016686.1 coordinate 51,427, forward strand.
CAGAATTTTACCCCCTCTTGGCTCCTTTGTCTACCAGCTCTAACTGTACTTTGCAAGTTTGAGCACTGTCCAAAAGTATTTCTAAGTGGAACAAAAAATAAACATGCTTTTAAATATTTGATGTTGATACTTTAAGGGAGATTGACACATTTTGAAGAGGAAAGCAGCCTACAACACCTAAATTAAAAATAAATATTTATGTTCACATTTGTTCATCAGCTTTCCAAAATGTAAAAATATGTTTCATGTTGTTTTAAATAATGAAATGTGAAACAAATGAAAGATAAACTTTCTACAAGCTGAAAAGAAATAAGAAGACAAAGGCTTTGTTTATAGCTTAGACTTCAACAGTGCCCTTTGACAACCAATACAAATCTTAATTACAAATGGAATTATACATGTAAGTACTGCTCAAAACAAAGGAGTATTTTTTTTCTCTCTCTGGTTTTCTTTGTGATAGTTTTAATTAGCTGCAACTCTTTGAACAATCATAGTCCTTGACTGCTCCTCAGACACTGATGGAAGTTGTTAACTTCAAATGGCATCTATAGGACTGCAGAAGTCTGGGTTTTCCTCTGAACAGTGTGCTCCCCATTGCTAAATTTATTCTTCGATATATCAGGATTCTGCATACATTCCACTTAATTGAGAAGTGAGCATTGTCCAGTAGCATTCCCGTGATTGACATTAGGACACAATAAATTGGATTAATAGGCTGCAGCACCCTACCCACACTGGCAGACCTTTAATGGCCTTCTCTAGTAAAGTAGGCAGCAACAGGGCAAATGTGTTTTAAAAAACAGCCCAGTCGAATTATGTGGAAAAACAATCATTAGAAATAATGGCCAGCCATACGTGGCATTTTCCACATGTTAATCAGGAACCTGCCTTCAAAACAAATGGAGAGTGGAAAGGAAAAGTCAATTTGTGTCTTCCCAGCTTAACAAGATTTTTTTTTCAATTCCCTGTGGCCAACCATTTAAAAGACAGTATCTACCAGAAATGAAATTAGAGAACTTTCTCCCATCCCAGTGGAACAGCCTGATCCACAGGGGGAAGCCCCAGTACTGCATCAGGATCCAGCCTTGCAGTGGGAAGAGAGGAGGGTGCCCTGAACCTGCAGGATCCATTAAAGGGAAGAGCGTCCCCCTGACAGAGCGCCCTTGCCACAGTCTCTGAGGTTGGGGGTTGAGGTGTCACAGCCAGATTTAGGTTTGTAATAAAAGCTGTCATTTCAATCTAGTCCTGAGGCGAAGAGAAAGTTTGTGCCTGAGATCTGTGACTCACTGCGCTTGGCAGCACTGCAGCCTTCATTCATCAGAGCTGTGTGGTGCCTCTGCCTGCACGTCCTCCCGTGGGGCTGGAGGCATGGGCTGTTTGGGACAGAAGGGCGTCTGCTGACTTCACAGGTTCAGGACCTAAAGCTGTATATGTTTTAGAGCTGAGAGGGAGAAGGGGAATATTTTTGGTGCCTTCCCCCACTGTGGAAAGCATGTTAGTGTGGAAAGGTGGGGAAATGCCTCAGAGAAACCTTGTGCAGAGCTGCGATTTGGGCTAATGGTTTTTTTAAAATTCAGCTTGTTTCAGTAAGGAAAACCGAAAAATTACTTAATATTGGCCATTATTACAAATGGATTAGAACTGCTCTATTTTACTTCTAAGTTTTTATTAAACATAAGCTGTGTCACAGAAATTAAGTGAAATGTCATGGAATACAGAGCCTAATCACTGGAACATGACCTGCTCTTTCAGAGATTCTGCTGTATTGATCATAGACTCACAGAATGGTTTGGGTTGAAAAGGACCTTAAAGATCATCCAGTTCCACCCCCTGCCATGGGCAGGGACACCTTCCACTATCCCAGGTTGCTCCGAGCCCCATCCAGCCTGCCCTGGAGCACTTCCAGGAATGGGGAAAACTTTTGTATATTGGTTGAATTTCAGACTACTCATGCTGAGCTAGAGAACAATGTCACTCTCATCTCCAGTGGAATGGAGAGGAGCAGCTAACACAGAGATTTTACTGGGGGAGAGGGCAGATACCTTCTAATATTGCCTTTCAAACTTCCCTTTCGAACAACAGTTCAGAATGCAATAGTAGTTTAATAGTGGATGCTCTGTAAGAATTCCTGCAAATCTCTCTTCATTTTTTTTATTCTGATACTCTCCACTGCCATTTCCTGCCTCTTAAGTCTAAAAAAGAAAACAAAAAATCATTTTTTAGCTATTGGTTAAATGTTTTTAACTATCTGTTAGGCTATCAGATGTTTATTAACTACTGGATATATTGCAGCGGCATCCAGGAACCATCCAGGAATCCAGGATTTAGCAACCCTAGCAGTATAGGAAACCCAGAGAGAAGAGGAGACAGTCTTTTTCAAATTTAATTTGTATGCGCTTGGTTCCTCAAGGTCTTCACAAGAGAAATACACAGTAAAGCAACAGAGAGTATTTGGGATAAATTGGATAAATGTGCATATGTCTACTAGAAAAAAAATTTCAGAATTTGCTTCTGAATAGAGTCAAACTAACTGTTGAAATAATAACACATACTCCTTTTGTTACTCTTATTAATACCTCTGGATTTTTTTCAAGTTAGTATGAAAATTATTCTGTTTTAAAAATAAATCTCTGTGTCTATGAAAATGTATACTAGAAATAATGCTCATCACATTTAAAGTAGTACAGCTTGCTTTCTTTAACTAGATTATGGCTGATTTCTACCACTTAGATATCCTTATTTTTAAGTGTTCTTATTTTTAGGATCCTTATTTTTAAAACCTGTTGAAGCAATATCACCCTGCCCCTTAACTTCAGTAGGATCAGGCTTTTGCATGCCATGATCTCTATAAGATTTTCAAGTCTTTGCCACTGTAAATGTCTTGGTTTCTTTTCTTCCTGTTTAAGCAAAGAACCGTGGGATTGCGATTCCAGTGGATTTGGACAGCCAGGTGAACACCTTGTTCATGAAGAGTCACTCCAACATGGTGCAGAGGGCAGCCATGGGGTGGAGGATGTCAGCCCGCAGTGGACCTCGCTTCAAAGAAGCTCTTGGCGGGCCTGCCTGGGATTACAGGAATATCATAGAGAAACTACAGGTACAGAAACAGCAAATAGCTTGGGCAGGAGTGGGAGTGCAGTTATCTCACACGTGCCAGATGTGGAAAACACCAGAGACAGGCCCAGTGCATTTTTGTGCTGGATTAGAGGAGCCACTGCACTTCTGTGTCGGGGCGGCCAAAGGCTCAGCTCTTCTCTGGTGTCTGGGCAAAGAGGGGCCTTTCGATCCAGGATCGGCATTCGGCTCCTTCAGGAGGTATCACAGAATGAGCTGAGCTGGAAGAGTCCCATGAGGATCATCGAGTCCGGCTCCTGGCCCTGCACAGGACAATCCCACCCTGAGCATCCCTGAGAGCCATGTCCAAATGCTCCTGCAGCTCTGGCAGCCGTGGGGCCATGACCATTCCCTGGGGAGCCTGTTCAGTGCCCCACCACCCTCTGGGGGAGGAACCTTTTCCTGATATCCACCCTAACGCTCCCCTGACACAGCTCCAGCCATTCCCTGGGTGCTGCCCCTGGTCACGCAGAGCAGAGATCTGGGCCTGCCCCTCCTCTTCCCCTCGTGAGGAAGCTGCAGAACTGCTGTCAGCTCTGACCTCAGCCTCCTCTTCTCCAGCTGAACAGACCAAGTGCCCTCAGCTGCTCCTCGTGTGGCTTCACCTCCAGGCCCTTCACCATCTTCACATCCCTCCTTTGGACACTTATATTGTGGTGCCCAAAACTGCACACAATATTCAGGTTGTGTTCTCCTCAAAATGCTCCACAGAGCAGCTTCTCCTTTCTGCCTTTTTATGGCCACATGTTCTGTTCTGGCTGCAGAGGAGACACTGGGGGTTTTAGGAGCTGCTATGTCATGTTTGTGTCACTGGAGAGTGCCATGAGATGGAGATCACCTTGTGCATGTAGAGCCTAAACAGCATCAGGGGTGTATGACCCGAGAAAACAGCAGGACCCAGACAAATAGAGGGGCCCTAAACACCAAGGACACAACACCTGAGGTGACACATTAACTGTGTGATGAGCATTGTTTTTCCAGCACACCATCATCCTGACAGTTGCCACAGGTTTTGTGAGCAGTACTACAGAGGAGAAATCTGAAAGAGAATAGCCTTCTCCCCCTTGCCCTGTGTGAGGAGTGGCGTGAAGAAAGGCTGGAGGTGGCTTTACAAGCACTTGGGCTGCCAAGGGCTCTTGCAGCTGGGCATGACACTGGGTCAAGCAGTGCATCACACCAAACTGAGCGACTCCACAGCAATGTTGTTGTAGCTCTCTTGCAGTTATGGATGTTCTCCTGTCTTCCCCAGGACGTGGTATCCTCCTTGGAGCAGCAATTCACCCCCATGATGCAAGCTGAATTCTCGGTGCTGGTTGATGTGCTGCACAGCCCAGAGCTCCTGTTTCCTGAGGGCAGTGATGCCAGAATAAGATGTGGTGCTTTCATGTCCAAGTAAGTGGCATGTAGAGGGGTCTATTTGCTTCTTTCGGAAAGATGGCAGGGTTTTAACATTTTCAACAGCACTTACCTCTGGTTTTCAGCAGAGACTTAAGCATGCAGGTGGCCGAGTTCACTGCTGAAAGCCTAAAGTAAGGTCTTTTGCTCCATATTTTATATTTCTCAGCAGTTTTGTGGTCTGGAGAGCACAGAGAGAGAGGTTGCTTGCCTCACCTGCTAGAAATGGGATGTTAGTGATTTGTTAAAATTGTGGCAGGCTCAACCTACTTCTGTTTTCTTAATGGGCTACTTCTGTTATTACATTTCTCCAAATCTACAGCAATACTTAGATTTTTCATAGTAGAATTTTCAAGAATTCATAATGAAGTAGTGGGCTGCTCAAGGCTCGTGGGTTTTTTGTTGGATTTTTTTTTGGTACAGCAAATAGATATTTTTATTTTAAACTGCCAGCAGCTCTTTGAAAATACATTTCACTGGGACCCCTATCTGGTCTTCAATTATTAGATGTTTTATTTGCAGTCTGTGCATTGGAATAGAGTCTTGCAAATTTTTTATTAGTCCTCAAGTGAGATGCCCTCCCCGCCCTTGAGAAACTATAATTTAAACAGAGATAACTTGGAGGAAACGAATGCATTTGGCAGCTCTCCTGATTCTTAGGCTATTTGCATATTCTGCAGAGGTAGCTTTATAACAATATACTTTATATATTCGGAAAAAATTTTTAAAAAATTAAATTTTGAGATTGTCCTATCGCATGTCCTCTGTCCAAACTCCTGTTTGAAGCCAGCATCAAAATGCAAAACCAAAAAAACCTGTCCAAGGCCTTCAGATTTCCTCCCTTCCTACTGTCACAAACATTTCTCCAGCAATGTGTGAACCAGTGCAAGGACCTGTGCACAGATCTGTTCTGCACAAAGACAGAAAGGCTGCTTCTGGTATCGGCTTCCGCTGACTGAAATCCAAACTCCTGTCACAGTCATAGCTGGAGACAGAAATGTACCTTGTTTTCTGGCTTGTCAAGTGGTTCTGTGAATAAACAACGATTATGTTTCATCCAAATGTCTGTATTTCTGAATGCTTCCATGGAAGGTTTTTTGGAATTCCTTTTGGCTGAATACCATTTGCTAAACATATCATAAATATATTATAACCATCATAGAAGTTGGACGGTGTAAAGGTTGTAGCTTTTAACGTTTGCAAGATGCATGGTGAACTCTGGTTTCTTTTAAATAACAGTTCAAATAAGTTACCTTTAAATAAAGAAAGGATAAAATAGCAATTCTGGATCTTAATCTGGAAGCCCTCATAAAAAGTAGATGTAGAATTCTGCCCTCTGTATGGGCAGTAAGATATGCAAATTGACACAAAAATCTCCCAACACCTTGAAAATCCCATTTCCTTTCTAATTAGGATTTCTCTTGACCACTTTTATTTCCTTTCCTTGAGGAAAAATATAGTGACAGCCAATTTTCACATAAAGAAATTGTAGTATGGCTTAGCAATAATGTGCAATGCTCTTTAAGTTTTAATATTTTACTTTCAGGTTGATTAATCACACAAAGAAGCTAATGGAGAAAGAAGAAAAGCTCTGCATTAGAATCCTTCAGACTTTGCGAGAAATGCTTGACAAGAAAACTAACTTTGCAGAAGAGGTACTGCTACCACTTTAATATTAAATATAGAACTAACAGCACGGTATTAAAATGTTGGCTGTGGGACAGTAACAGAATCTGACATGATTTCAGTTTTGTGCATCTTTTAGAGATAACCTGGTGTCTTAGGAACAGTGTGGCAAGGTAGCAAGTTGGTTTGGAACAAAAGAAATTCTCCGCCTTACGTAGTTTTGTGTGAGGGACTTGATAAGAGTCAAGGCAAAAAAGATGAAATGTACTTGCAGTAGCAAGTATTACTATGTATGGTTATTATATATTGGATATTCTCCATTTCTGGGGATTGGTCTTCATTTGTCACAGCTGACTTTACCATAAAATCAGTGGAAATATAGGGATTTTTAATTGCAATTGTACAGTTTTTCCCTGCTGCCTGTGGTGCCAGACTTTTGTACTCCACATGCTTTTTAATGCTCCCAAATGTGTGAAAGGAAATCTGCAATGTTTAAGCAGAGCTGCCAGTTTTGGGAAGAAGTGACATAGTCTGTACTCTGTAAGTGTCTAATTATTTCTTGCCCTCCTCTCTCCCCTCATTGCCCAGTTTTCTCTTGCAAAACCGAGTCTTTCAAATGCCTCTTTCATTTTGCCTGTTCCTTTGGCTATCAGTAGGCAGATTCAGATTTAGATGTCAGCTGTCCCTGTTCTTTCTGAGCCTGATCCCAGTGCCTTTTGTGTAGTTTCCTCTTATCCGTATTTCTGGGTATTCCCCAAATCCTTTCAGCATTATTCACTGTTAAATATGAATCATAGACCTATCATCTAATCTCTCAGTGCTGACATCAGCCCTGCCCTATGCAAAAATAACCAGTGTAAGCAGAGAAAACCAACCCCATCTTCACCTCCTGCTCAAAGAAAACTGTGGTCCTAGGCCTGGACGGATAAACTCTTTTTTAATGTCATAAAAAGAATTTCACAGGGGAAGCAGATATTATTATTCTTTTATTATTAGTCATACTTATTCTGATAGCATTCTGGGTGCATAACACCACTGCATCACATGGAAAAATAATTTGCTTTTGTAACTGACCTTTGCCAAACCTCTCCAAAAGAATTACATGACCCACCATAACTTAACCTCATCTCAGGACTACAGGGGAGGAAAAAAGGCAACACTTTTAATATAGGACTTGAAACAAGCAAGATTTGCTTGTTTTAGTTGCTCCTTGTACCCTGTTGTGCATGCTGAGAAAGGGAGATAAAGTTAAGGGAGGGCATTGCCATCAGAGGCAATGTGCTCCATCGGTGTGTAGGAGCTCTGCTTTTCAGGAGTGGGTAAAGGAGGAGTATTCCTAAATCCCTCATGTGACCTCCACCACCTTGGGGGTGCATGGTGGCTGCAGAAGCTCTTTCTAAACAGAATTTCTCCCCCGTACTTCCTCTGGAGTCCCATTGGTTTTACACTGAGGAACGTGATGAATCAGTGCAAACAAATATGTGAATAAACAAGCTTGGATATGCTCTGCAAGTGCTTCTCTGGCTTGCTACTCTTATGAGTCATTGTTCAATGCCATGGACTTCAGAACAGTAAAAATAGCACAATGAGTAGCCTCATGTGCGTGTTTCCCATCTTTTTTTGAGCTGTGATCTCACTGCCTGCAAAGTTATTCAACTATGGTATGCAGATATTAAAAAAAAATAAAAATAGTAGTAAATACATAATGGTCATAACCAGAACAAAGCTACAGAGGGATGTAGGACATTTTGACAGGAAGCCTGAGTTTGCTAATTACCCATCACAGTGTATTTTCTGTGATAAACCTGACAGAAATGGTGAACCTCCAGTTTCTGCAGACTTTCCCACAGTGAGAAAGAAAGATGATATCATGAAATAAAATTTCTTCCTCTCCCTTCGCTGTAATTCCCACCACTGAGTGCCTTCTACTGTCTTTGTCTTTCATTTGACCACTGGAAGGTAGCCTGTGTCATTTGCTGAAGGAACAGGAGGCAAAATAGGAGGAGGGGCTTATTTCACTGATTTTATACCTATTCCTGCATCCACTATGTTCACTCTATTTTTGCACCTCCCGTTGGTGGTGAATGTCTGGTCTCTGGTGCTCTCCTGACTCCATCCTTGGGTTTCCTTGGAGTCAGCCTCTGAGGCAGCACTTGCTTGTGCTTTGTCTTGCTTAGCACCGCAGCATCTAATCATGCTGGGAATCAAAGTTTAATTTCTGAAGTTTGATTTAAGGTATATAAATGACCCATAAAACCTCCTGGCCATTGATTGGCTTTCATAAGTAAGTGTGGGTGATTATTGCAATCTCCTGGGAGTTCGGCATTAAGTCCTAGCCCTGTTTGTATTGATTAGGTCACTAACTGGAGTGAAACCTGATCTATAGCCCCTCTCTTCCAGAACAATGTTAAACCACTTGGGGAAGCAGTGTGGGGGGAGCTCACATTGCCTCTGTTCAGATAGCTACTGTAGTATCTAAATGTATTTATCTAAAAGCCTGCTTCAGACTGACTATTTGAGAAGAAAAGCAGGAGGGACAGAAGGGACTGTGTTTGGACTAGATCTGCCCCATCTATATTTAGGTTTATAATCGCTGGCCCTTTTTATGGCCATTTTACAAACCAGAAGGATCTTGGACTGGGATTTTTGAATTTGTTTAGGCAAACCTTTTTATGTTTCACCATAGTGCTTGATATCAGTTTAATTTCTGTGTGAATGTTGCCTCTAGACCTATTTACACATCTCGGTTTGAATCTGAGTAACATTTCCAACAGCACCTGAGACACGTAGGCTGATGCGTGCTCACTTTGCAAATGATGGGGGCAGTTTAAAATCTTAGCATTACTTTGCTGCCCTGCTTAATGTGTAAGAGCTGGTGGGCCAGGAAGGGTGGTCCAGCAGCTTCAAAGAGGGTTCAGAAGCTTAAATTAAACCCTCCTCCGTGAACTGGATGAAGTTGTTGAACTGCTGACCTAACTGTGCTCGTATGGCGACTTCTTGCCTCGCTGCAGCTGCTGGCATGGCAATGCCTTAGGTATGGACAACCTTCTGATTGCCCAACTGTCCATAAATCAGGTCAGCACCTCTGGAGGAAAAACATCCTCTCTGATACCATGTATATATTATATCCGCTCAGATGTGCTAATGGATGCTGGGGCATTACAGAATGTGGCAGAAGCCAGGCCTGTGTGCCCCTCCCTATGGCAGCTCCTACTGTAAATGAATGGAACCCTTCAGGAAGGTGTGCCGGTGCTGCAGAACACACACTTTATACTTTTTCTCACTGTTTTAGGTGTTGAACTACAGTATAAATAATTGAAAACTGCATTTTTAAGTGTCAGTAGAACAAAGACTCTGTAAGCTGCTTAATTGTCAGAAATAAGTAGTTGCACTTTTTGCCTTTTTTGGAAAAAATAATGAAAAGTGTTGGTTTTCTCTTAGACATTTGCGCTAGTTCGTGATTTAAAATCACAGAAGTAGCTTTGTGGCCTTTTGTTTTGCAGGCTTAATGTTTCTGCATTCCTCTTCAGATATGAAATGTAAGCTGTCCTCTCCCCTTTGTCTGCAGCAACACCACCAAATATACATGTGAAAAAACCAGTACAGCTTCGGTGGAAATACAAATGTATTTTATTCCTGTAAGATGTGGTCCCAGATACGGCCACTGCTGGCTCTTGGTCATTTTGTGCCAGAAGAACTGAATCTTTTCATGTGGAGCTGTTGACAAAAGTCCAGTGAGTTTGTCAAAAGCAGTAGTGCCAGTTTATTATTGCATTTATCTACCAGTCAAGCTGAAGCCAGTGGGAGCTGCAAGTCTTTTTCTGCTGGGGTAAATGGCCTCAATGGGTTTTAGAAGCTGTGAGATTTTGTTGGGAACCACTACAGTGTCCCAGCATTGCAGCTCGTTGGATCACAGACATTCTCAACTTAAGCTGCGTTCTATTCTATAGCCTCATCTTTTCAAGATGATTTGACTTATTTGCATGTGCAAATTAAGCAGCATTCAGGTAAATTGCATTTGTAGGTACAAAAAAAAAAAAGAGGAAGAAAAAGAGAATAATTCTGAAAACGTGTTGCTTGCTGAATGTATCATACCTCAAAAGAATGCATATTTTAAATGGGAGAGCAGGATCCAAATTCCTTTATTTGTGTTACTACTCACATTTTGGGTTAGTGGCACTGCAGGCATTTTGAAGAATTACATTTAATTTTTTCCTGTTTCTGCTGTCAGTTTTATTTGTGCTGGTGTATAAAAATACCTGTGCACTGGCCCGTTTTTCCCTGTTGTCAACAGGCCATTCTCCTCACCAAGCTCAGTGTGGCTGTGAGGTGATAGGGGGTCAGAAACACCACAGAGAATATGTAGGATCAGTGCTGTTTATACTGAATTTTTTAAAAAATCCCTTCTATATTTTAGCTGATAAAGGATGCTTTTGCAGGATCCTGCATTAAAAACTCTCTCCTTAGGAAGCCAGTTCACAGGGAGAGACTGGAGGTGCAGGGAGGAAGAATGTTTGGCTACCTCCAGCAGTGCCAGTCTGGTTGTGACCAGCACTTCCAGTATGGTGAAAAACCTGCTGTTGTGGCTTTGTCATGGGAGTTCAATGATGAGTGAAAGCTCAAACACAAGTGGGACAAACCCCTCGGTCTTGGAGATGCTTTGTGTGAAGGTGGTGATCGGCTGCAGAACCGAAGCCTCCACCAAGTCATTGCAGCAGAGGATTCAAGCTTTGCTATTGCCCTGAATCCTCTGAGCCAGTAATTGCAGTGGCAGGAGCACCAGGGCTTTCAGATATGCAAGAGTAAACACTGGATGTGGTCAGAACCTTAAAGGGCGGTAATTTCTCATTAGACCCACGCACTGACATTTTACAAAGAGAGAAAACCTACAGAAAAACAAACGAGCACAGTTTCACTTTCCCCCCTCTAGGCTTGAAGCTGGGATAATTAAGCAAAGGGATACCAGGAGGCATGTGATGGTGTTGTTTGTTCTAGCCAGGTGTTATCAGCCACAGTGCTCAGAGCCTCGGGCCATCACCCACTGTTGTGTTGTTACTGCTGCACGTTTCTGGGGCTGTGACAGGCAGCATCAACCAGAATATTCTGAATTAGCATCTCTCATCTTTGGGGTGCCCCTTCTCTCTCCTGTGATGTGCATTGTTCTGGACTGAAGAACAATGCTGCTGGACAGTCCCCAGATATTCTGCTGGATTTTCAAGCATGTACGTTTGCTGCTGGTGCAAAAACCTGTGAGAACTTGGTATATGAAAAGCGTGACTTATTTTTAAGGGGAGATTTTTTTTTTTCTGTAAGTAACAGGCCCTAGAGATTTGCTCCAGCTTTGGGCCGTCACCTGCTTGTGTCACCTTCAGAAGCCTGTTCAGAGCCACTGTGCTAGGGCCAGTTGTGAGGCGCTTACAGGGGTCTGCGCCATGGGTAGTTTCAGGCAGAGTGCATTGCTCTTGTTGAGCTGGACAAGAGCTTTAAACTCAAAGTCATGAGTCAAGGACAGGTACTTCAGGAGACAGCCCTCCTGACCCCCTACAAAATGCAGGTCCTGATCTTGTGAAGGGCAGGAGCAGTTTAATCTGCTGCAGGGGCAGTGAACCCAGGCCTAACTACACTGCAGTCATGATTTTGCCCTCTCTTTCACATGTATAATTGTTCATTCGCCATGATGCAAATAAAGTATCTCCAGAGACCTAAAGGTAATTCTGTCTCAGGTGATAGTTCAGTGAGCAATGGTGTTCACTACCCACTGGTACTTACTCTTTTTTGTTTGAAAACCTTGGTTTTTTTTACCCTTTGTTTGTTTGTTTGTTCTTCAAGTCACAAACAAATCTAATGGCAGGATGCCCAGGCTGTAAAAACACATGGTTGTAAACACATTTCATCCAAAATGTTGTGGTCTCTCAGCAGCTCATACTTACTGAATTTTAAGACTATGGTATGCTGTTATCCAGTTTTCTTTCAGAAATATTAAGCCCCAAATCCTGATTGATAAATTATTTTGGAACTTGTATCATCTACCCTTCTCACAAACATAATCTCTCCTCTAAAGGAGCATCTGATGCTGCAAAATATTTTTTGTAGCTACTGATTTAGAGAGCATCAACCAAACCAATAAAACTGGAGTAGCTTGTTCTGTGCTCTGAACTTCAATGACAGATTTCTGCTCTGGAATTCCTCCTTTACACAGTGTATGGGACATAGGGGGTTTGCCCTTCTTATTTCACATTAATTCCTTCCTATGGATGTGATCTTAAGAAGAGCAAACCAGCAAGAAAATTGTAACTGCCTGCAAACTGCTTGACATCCTTCTCTATTGATATTGCTATTTGTTAAAAACAAATGAAAAAGAGTGCAAGAGAAGAGAGCTGTTTAGTAAATGAAACTGTTAGAGCTCTGAGGACGATTCATCTCATCTCACCTTACTCAGGTACAATATTCATGGAACTGATCCGGATCCTTTTTGTTAACAACAGCAACTGGATTTTATTTTTGTTGTTGTTTTGAATACAGATGAGATGAATTTCACTAAAGACTTCAGTACATCTAGAAGTTAAATTCTGTGCTCACTATAGCTCTTCGAATCAAAATCTACATCATGAAGGCATCAGGATCAAGGTTTTCTTCCTGACTGCTTTTATTTCTTTATTTTAAATTATGAATAAAGCAGATTATTACGAATTTAGTGGAAGGTTCTAGCAGATCCTAGATTGGCAAGGGACTAGGTAAATGAGCAAAGATATGTTGTTAGTTAATATGTAAAATGAGTCAACAGTTTTATCAAATGGTTTATGTCTCCAGGTGTGTGGAGTTTTGTGTGAGGATAGATTCATATGCATAAATAGAAATAGAAATATTTATTGTACGTTTTTAATTCTTATTCCTTCTCTTTTTCTTTTACCTCCATGGTGGAGTTATATTAGAAGATCAATATTAGAATGTTCATTCGGTGTCTTAGCATATTGTTTTGTTTTTAATGGAGTAGACATTCTTGCTTAGAATATAAAGCAACTGATACGTGTAAGTCTTCTCAGAGTTACTTAACAGGAGGAAAACATGATTCCCATGGCCACCCTAATTTTAGTGACTGGTGCTTGTTCAAAGTGCCCAGTTGACTTCCCAGGGGGCCTTTGTCTGTGCTTATTTGCAGAGCAGGAGCAATTCACATGGGTGCAGCTGGGGTTTCCGTACCCTGGAAGCAGCTACACTGAGGTGGGAAGGGAGTCCAGAGGAACACGTGAGAGAAACAAACTGCAGGCACCCTGAAGTTTGGGATGGTTGCAAGGGTTTTTTTGGGAGTTAGGAGAATAAAACTGCATAAACCTTTTTCCTGACTATGGTTCTGGAGGATGTTTCTCCCCACGCACTTCCCACCCCCTTTTCAGAATTAATTCCTACACGAAAAGGCCACATTTATGAGCAGTTTCAGTACCACTGCCAGGTAATGGTTATAATTCTTAGTGGGGAGCACAGAGAGTGCTGCAGTATCGCAGAGACCACAGTGTGGCAACTGTGGACTTTTCAGAAACATCTCCTGTCTGTGGGAGCAGGTCAGCTGCTGCTGCTGCTGCTGCACAGCTCAATTCCCACAGCAGTCAAATGTCTGCAGTAGTCGTGGAGGGGGCGAGAGAAAATGTCTCCTTTGGTTTTGAATTTCCTTGGAAGGGGAAAAGGGTTCTTTTGTTTTCTGGGTGGGGTTTTTTTTTGTTGCTGTTGCTGTTGTTGTTGTTGACTGTCACAAATTTGCTGCTGCTTTATTTAATATGTTTGAGCAACAACCCTGTTTGTACTTTGCAGTCGCACCAGAGATAGCAGTGAGCAGAATTCAATGCCTTGTATTAAGGATGGCCAATGAATATTTATGATAGACCTAGGGAGCCAGTAATAAAAATGAAATCGGCATGATGCCACTAGATCCAAATCTTTGATCTCTGTTTTAGGAGAAAATACAATAAAGCAGGGGATAATGGACTCATTATAATGGAATGGTTAGTTATGGTTACTTAGGGCAGAGTGAATAGGTGGCATTACATAAACTGCTCTAGTCCGAGATTTACGATCCAGAAATGTGTTTCAGGCACTGAGTTTCTACAGAAAGCATCAGTTTATGATATTGTTTTGGTTTAGTTGGTCCAAGCACAAAGAATTAAAGATACATCCCTTTCAGATACCAGGATGGGGCATGCTCTTGCCTTACTAGGGAAAGCAAAAGCACTAAGAACCAGCAAGGCCCTTCTACTCGACCTCTTTCTGTGCTTCTGCTCCTCATCCATCACCCTGTGAGCAGGTAGAGGGAGGGCTGGGCACTGCAGAGGGGTGGAAATCAGATTCCACTCCCTGCCCAGGCTGTCTTGCTAGATACCAGGTGTGAGGGGACACTGGGGGTCGTCAGGAGAGAGGAGACAGCTGCCAGTTTGGCAACACCCAGGAGCATGCAAGGGTGGTGGCTGGAGATGTGTGCCACATCTGGGTGCACCCAGCTCCACCAGGAGCAGGGAGGATCTTCCACAGCGTGCTGAGACAGCTCCCGGGAAGCCTAATGAGGGAGCTGGTGTTTGACAGGGACGGGGAGCAGGAGCGAGTGAGCTGTTTTTCTTTTTAATGGTCGCAATTACTTGCTTAACACCCCTGCCACACTAAGCAAGACGCAGAGGAGGGTTGATTCCAGGCCATAGATGACAGCTGATCCCGAGGTCTCCGTCTAGTCAGGCAGGAGGAGGAGGAAATGGAAACTCACTGTTTTCTGATTCGTTTCAAACTGATGTAATTTCTAAGGGACTTCATCACTAATGACATCTGGCAAGGGATTAGTCTGTAATGTGGCCCATCTCCCCCTTCTCCCCCTTTTCAAGAAAAAGAAAATACATGCTATATTGAACTTTGGAAAAGAGCTATTAAGCAACCACAGTAACTGCTTCTGATAGGATTTTTTTTTTTTTGGTCTGATGAGGATTTTACCCAGCATGTTTGGCCTTGGAGGAGTGCCTGGATGGTATTGCCAGCTGGAATTGTCAGAGCTGCTTTGTCTTCTGTCCCAGGAAAACAGAAGCCTGGCGGGCAGTCACTCTCGCTCTTATTTCATATCCCTGCTTAGTCAGAGTTGCCAGCCCCAAGCACTGAAAACCCTGAGTCAGGCCACAAACAAATCACGAGATTTGGCTTGAAAATCATGAGATTTTTTAATTACAAGTAGTTTATTTGGGATTTCTCTGATTTAGAGTGTATGTTCTTCCAATTTTATTGTACAAGTCCCAGAGTTCAAAGTATGCTTTGTTAAATTATGCATGTGTTTATTTACTGAAATAAAAGCCAGGTTCATTTATGGTTACCTGACCTCTGGAGTTCATGGGGAAAAGACCAGAATACCTAAATGATGTGTGACGACCAGGCTGCTCAATGAGGGGCCTGCTCTGGAGCTGGTGATTGCTCTGAGGATTATGAGCTTCATTTTCTCAGTGTCACTTTGACCCGCAGGCTTTTTGCAGAGAGCCTGGAAGTGTTCCTTGCAATGAACACTTTGTGCAGGTTGTGCCCTGGTTGCCTCGCAGCAGCTGTTCCTGGGCAGCACGTGAGGCCTCATTAAACCCTTTGCTCCCGGCTTGGGGTTCCCACGTGGGGATCCTTTCTGCTGCCAGGGGTGCCCTGAGAGGCACTGCTGGCCCTCGGCTGGGGGACAGGGAAACGTGCTCAGCAGGTTGGCACTGGTGTCGGTAACTCCAGGTACTACAGAGCTGTCACTGGGGGTTGGGGACAGGGCCTTGTCACTCCGAACATTCCTTTTGGCAGACTTGTCCAAAACATTTCATCCCCAGTTACTGAGCAGTTACACTAGCAAAGTCTCCTTATACTCCTTTTTCCTGCAAGCTTTTTACCTGTACCCCTCCTTTTTTTTTTTTTACTACTTTTCTCCTCTTTCTTGCAAAAAACTTGATTTTTTGACTCCTTAGCTGTCTACAGTAGCATTTGTGTCCCATTGGCCCTCCATCCAGTAGGGCTGGATGCAGTCTGCCTGTCTCTGCTGCAAAAGAAATTTAGATAACCTTGACTCTCAGGTCTTTAAGACTCCTTACTGTTTCCAGGAGAACAACAAGCTTCCCTTGAACCAGGTGTTTTCTCAGCTGTGACCAGTTAGAGGTTCCCAGCTCTAAGGTTCCTCCCAAGCTGCTCTGCTGGGTGCAGTTTAGCATTTTAAGAAACCAAACTCTTCTAAATATACAAATATTTGACTGTGGCTCTCTAAAAATGAAAATCTTTGCATTTAAACAAATGCTGGAAGCCCTGCACATCATTGGGAAGTTCTTCTACAGTTTTTTCAAAGGGGCTACAAATGTTCCTGGAGAACAGACTGTGCAGCCTGAGTATTCTTAATTTTGCAAGGAGACCCACATAAACTAGGTTGCTTTTGTGAGGCAGAGGATGTAACAGTGGTAATTCACTGCCAGCAATAAAGGGTATGCTGGTCAGTAAATTCACCCTGGATGGCACAGAGGATTGTTCTGGTTATATGTCACAGTCTTTATTAAATTTGTCCTGGTTGTTGCTGGCACTTTGTGTAGTCATGATAATTCTCACAGTGAAACCAACCATAAGGACTTAGAAGGGGCCGTTTAGAAAAATGGAAGTTGGACCATTTCTTCTTTTCCTTCTTATTTAAGTATTCTTGCAGCAAATAACATCGTGCCTGGGAAAACCTCAGATTTTATTGTTTGAGTTTGGATTTTTGTTCTGTGTGTGGAAATGTTTTCATGAAGGAAAAAAAACAAACAACCCAAAACGTCAGTCAGAGCAGCAAGTTTAGGAGCTTACTTGGGGTTGGGGTGTGCTTAGACAGAAATGGGTAATTTGTATTGCATAAACGTGGGCAAAGTGGTACCTATTTGTGCCTGCAGGTGAGAGCAGTGCTGGCTGTGTGTGGGCACAGGGCTGGGAGGTGGCAGCTGAACTGGCTCCTTCTGGAGTCCCACCTGATGCTCAGGGAGGCTGCTGAGAAGGGTTTGCTGTCCCCAGTGTCGTCTGCAGGGAGTCACTTGACTGAGATGAAGCTGTTTATATAAAGAGATTATTTCCATACCTGTGACACTGAAAGAGCTTGTTTTAACTCAGTAGCAAATTCTAGCACTCTAAATGCAGGTCTTTTACTTCCTTTTTTTAAAGGAAAAAAAAAAGTAAAAAAAACCAGGAAGTCAACTATTTGATATATACTTGAATTTATCGTGTATTTAACTTAATTTTTAAACTATAAACAATTTGAAACTAAAGAAACAATTCCTTTGTCTCTTTAAACTATCTCTTTCCTATTTTTGCACACACTTTTTCCTTTTTCTCTATGTTTTTTTCCTGATTTTTAGCTGAAGAAAGACTTTATTTGGGAGCAGGAAAGGAAGTGTTGCTGGAATAATGTTTTCTTTTGATCTACCCCACAGTTTATTGCTTCTGTGTCTTAAGTTCAGTACTTTGATCACTATTTGTCTGTTTTGCTGCTAAGCCCTATGCAGTGTGATTTTACTCTCGAGGCAGCTGGGGCTGTGCCCCCTGCAAGAACCGTGAGACAGTAAAATCAGAGTAAATTAAAAGCGTTTTCTCAAGCCTCTTCTGCATGATTCTCAGTCTCGATTTCGCAGCTGAAAAGTGGCTGCTTCCTCGCCCCTGCCGATGCCGTGCCCGTCCAGCTCCCTCTTCCAGCAGGGGCCTCCAGAGCCACAGGAGGTGGCCAAGCAGCACCAGGCAGCTGCAGCCCTGCACAAAGGGGCTCTTTCACACACGTTCCTGCTAGGAAAGCACATGTGCAGCTAAAACAAGTTCCACTGCCGTCTGACTTACAGCCACCCTGGGGAAGCTGTCTTATTTTTCTTTTCCTGAGATTGGTCAACAGATATCTTGCCCTAATGCTTGTTTTTGACTCCGTGAACGCTGTGTTTAGGCCCAGAACTTTGGTAATTCTAGATTTTTTTTGTGGTGAGGAGAGTTGCTGAAGGACAAGGGAAGGGAACTGATGTCCCCCCCTGACAGACTACTCGAGCACAGCATTGCCTCTTGCCCTGAGCTTGCTGCACAGCGAGGTACCACCACCGTGGGCACGTGGCAGTGCAGCACAGGGTGCTTTGAAGTATCACAAGCTCGCTCCCGTTTTGGGCTCCTCTCCAGAGGAATGAGTGACTCACCTTGAGAGAAGGTCTCTCTGAAAGTGGAAGCAGGACTTTGCATATGACAGTGCAGAACCTTGCAGGTTGGCAGGGCGCCCGTTTGCTCCTCCCTAAATCAAGGAGTATGCTCCTGGGCTTTGTGAATGAAAGATTTGTTGAGGGAAAAATGGCATGAAGTCTTAAAAATAAATTTATTAAGCTTGGCTTACTGTATAAATTCTTCTTCTGAAGTTGGCTTCTATTGGAAAAAACCATGCTTTTAGAAATTTGCTGAAATGTTGGCATATACGAAAAGAGTCGCTTCTTGAGTTGTACACACTCCAGAGACTCTTCCTGCTGCGTTGGCCAACTCGATTTGCAATGTGTGTTCTCCTGAAGGAGGATTTCTGGGTCAAGGTGGCTCCAAAAATCTGCAGCCCAAGGGGGTCATCCAACAAAAGACAAACCAGAGGGGCTGGTATGGAGCACCCTCCCCTACAAACGTGCCTGTGGCACCCAGGCACTGCTGCCCCATGTGGGTTGGGTGGCTACCAGCTTCCAAGGCAGCGAGACAGATGTTGGTAGGAGATCTGGGGTGTGTGTCAACCCCACAGTCCTCCCAGCACCTGCTGTGATCCGTGGCTGTCATACCTGTGGCAATGTTGATATCTGTCATACCTGTGGGGATGCAGACCTGCAGATGGTGACACTGGGAGGGACCCCGTTGCCTGGAGGGCATCTGGCCCTCGTTCTTTGACACGGGGAAGAGCATATTTTATCCCCAACAGCCAATATATATCCCTTATCAAACACCACCTGCCTTGTTTGCAGAAAAATCCCTCCAGAGGACAATGGAGGCATTTCAAAACCCACCTGGACGCGTTCCTTTGTCACCAAGGCAGGGGGGTTGGACTGGACGAGCTCCAGAGGTCCCTTCCATCCTGGGATTGTGTGAGTGGCAAGTGTGGTGAGCACGCATTGGACAGGAGGGGCTGGTGGCCAGCCCTCCCCACCCGTGCCAGGAGGGTGCTTTGGGTGCGGGCCGGGCCCGNATCGCCTTTGCCCGGGGAGCGATTTAATGAGCTGTTTGGGCATGTGACCGTGGCGCATGTGAGCGGGGCCGCCGGGGGAGGCGCGGGCGCTGTTATGTAATGGGCGCAGTGTCTGGCTCCGTGCGGCGGCCCCGAGCCCGCGGGGAGCGCGGCCCCGCCGTCAGGAGCTGAGAAATGACTCCCGAGGTTCCTGCGGGGCTGGATTTGCATGGAGCACGCATCCCCTGCGCCGCCCGAGGGAGCCGGGAATTGCGCCTTATGTAACGCGGCGGGAGCGGCAGCAGCACCGGGGGACAAACAGAGCCCCCGCTCCTTCCCCGCTGCCCCCGCCTCGCCGCGAGAGCGTGGAACGGCGTCTTATTTACCAACCTGGCCCTCTCCCGCTTTGCCACCGCCTCGAGAAGGGGTTCTGCGGGCAGCAGAGGTGCTTCCCCGCCTTGGGGATGCGGGCTTTGGCAGAGGATGCCGGAGTGCACGCCCTGAGGTTTGGGCGTGCAGGTGGCCTGCGAGGAGTTTCCATAAATTATTTTGCGTGTGACTCCCCAGTGGCATTGCACAGGGGTGCCTGTGTGAAGCTGCAGATGTTCTTGCCATCAACCTCTCACCTTTTATCCAGTTCTCGGCAAAAAAAGAGAAGGTCCTTTGTCTGTGGGGAGGAAAAAAACCCCACCGAATGTGGAGCATCTGGGCAGCTTTAAATTTAAGCAACAATTTTTATTGATAACCAGCTGAGGAGCAAATTGACATAACAGAGCTGAAAGACAGACAAGTGCTTCCCCCATCCCCACCCTGCAGCATTCACCATTTCTCCAAAGTACCGTTTGAAATCCCATCCTTCCTCCTCTGATGGAAGCTAATGTTCATTGTCTTGCCCTTGAAAAGAATAATAGTGCTGCCCAGGAGCTGTGAAGAAACCAAACCCTCTGAAATTTTGAGCTGTATTAAATCTCCCCTACTTTCTAAGGGCCAGAATATACTGCTTACAGGCAATCTGATTGCATGGCAGTCAAAACATTTTCTTCTTAAACATTTCCCCTGCCACCACTACAGTAAGAAAATAGCCGTTTATAAAGCTGTGCTTGCAACAAACTCCAATGCTGTTTGATAAGATCAGGTGTACTGGTTATGCATCTGGGGAGTATTCAACAAATAATATCACTTTATATGGTATACATTCTATTATCCTGTATTTATTGTATTTCCAAGAGGAAGTTATTGTTGGAGTTGTTTTTGTATCAGTAAGCATCACAAAATGGTTTTTTCTTTTTGATGGTTGAGAGGTTTTTGTCTTCCCTTCTGTTGCTCTTCCTCTATTCTTTCACTTCACCTCTCTATATGCAACAGACCCACATTTAAGTATACATTGTTAGGTATAGTTACATAACCCTGTCTTGCAAAGAGCTGAAAAATGATCCCTGGCTTTATCTTCTGACTATTTTCTAAAAGTAACAGGTTTTGTGTATAATCTAGCACAGTCAAAAGACAGAGGGAAGCATGCTGCTGCTACATAAGGATCGTTTTCCACAAATCAGAACCAAAATAATAGAAATTATACCCCAACAAATATCATATGCTGTGCTTTTGCTAGCCAGTGAGTCTTAAAACCAGAGAGTATAAATGTGTTTGCTAACGAGTGGATACTGAGTTGATTTAATGAGTTGGTGATGCAGTTGGTGACTGCTCATTATCATCAGAGAATTTAACTTGCTGCAGCAACTCAGAAAATAAATGAGTACAGCTCAGACTGGACTGTGCTGTGAGCGAAATGAGAACCTTTCCTCACTGCAGCTTTAGCAGTCTTTGGTTTTTCTGGCTTCATATCAGCCGTGCTGAGCTGTATTTCAGGTCCTTTACCCGTGCATTGCTGATCCTTCCAATGATAGGTCCGGAAGTGGTGCCAGACCCTGCCTCTCATGAGCAGAGGGAGCGCCCAGGCAGGTAAACAGATTCAGAGGTCTTGACAGCTGGAGATTAACAACAGGCCTCCTCTCAAAATAAAGGGCCATTCTTCTCCCAAGCTGTGGAGAGGGAATATTAGGACTCTGGTTATCATCTAACAGGCATTACAGAAGATAAAGGAGCTCCAAAGGTGTGGAAAGCTCTGACTACAGCCTGAGCAGGTCAGGTTGCTTATGAACAGAAGCATGCCAGGAGTCCTGCTTGATCTGCCAGTGCTGAAAGTGTTTGACTGGTCAAATGGAAACACCTTGTTCAGGTACCCCTTACAGAAAGAAAACAGCAAAACTCTTCCCATTCTGTAGCCTACATTTTGTAGGGCTTCATTCCTTAAATACCAGTGTGCCCTCAGAGCCGCGGGTTAGTAGATACTGCAGAAGCACGGCACATAAAGAATGACATTTGTTTTATTTTGGAGTTGTTAGAAAATCAGTGTCCCTCTGGGGTATAAATACAGTAGAAGAGGGTTTGTGTGTTTGTGCTTCAAGACAAAAGTTCTTTATCCTTAAGATATACAATTACAGAGAAAACGGATTGTTTTTTTCCCTCCTTGGTGCAGAGTTTTAGAATCTGGTTCTGATTGCTCGTGCTTCGCTGCTATCGCCTGATTTTTACACGGTGCTGGAACTCAGAGATGTATGCAGTCAAACTTTAAAACTCTGTTGAGTTTTGGAAATGTTCACCTGTTTAAAAAAAAAAAAAAAGAAAAGGAGCCAGCCTACAGAGAGTTTTAAAAATAGCCCAAGTCCTCCTGGAATTCAATTACAGATGCCTGCCAGCTGCTTCCCCTGCCCGGGACACGCATTTCTAGTTTCTCTGTTCCTCTGGATGTTCCTTGCAGGGCAACAGCCCGTGTGACATGACTGATGAACAGAGAGATTGGAGAGAGAGGTGCTGGGGTATGGCCCCCTGCCATCCCTCCATCCCACCTGCTGCTTGGGCTGTCCTTTCATAGTCACGATTTGAGCTGTGCGATTGTTGTACAATGTGGATGCCGGCTGTGCGGCCACTGCTGGGACTGGCACTTTATTCTCATGCTATGTGCAATGACTTTTTCAAAAGCTTTTTATTTAGCCCCTGTAGCAGTGCATCTTACAAAAAAAACATTATAAGAATCCCATCTTCTTGGATCTGTATTCTGGCTGAGTTCACAGGCACACATTATGTCCCCCATTTGCTAAAACACCGAAGTGCAGACCCTGAGCTAAACTGCAGGCTTCATTTCATCTGGAAATACATGCAGATTGTAATATATTTGCCCATAAGAGCCCATGCTGGATTCTCCCATAATACGGACCTTGCCCTTAAGGAGTTGTTTCCAAATTTGTGGTGTAGGATCAAAGTAAAAAAAAATTTAAAAAGGCAAAACACCAAAACTGTGCTTACTTTTTAAATTACATGAACTGTCTTTTGTTGTGTATCATCTTTTTTTTTTTTTTTGGTCTGGTTTCAGATGATTCAGCTGTCCAGTTGCAGGAGAACATTTTCCAGCAACGTAGTTTGGATGTAATCCTCTTTCTGGTATTGTCCTGTTTTCCCCCCATAGGCTTTCTGTGTGTGCCCATCTGTGTGTGGCAGTGACAGGAGCTTTCCACCCAGTCTGGCTGTCTGCAGGATCTCACTGGTTCTGTGCTGCCTTGCTCTCTTGGGTATCGTTTGAGTCTTTGATTGGGAAGAATATGGTTTGAGGGTTTGTAGCAGAAATTCATTTACTAATTCATAGGGGAGGGAAGTGGGGGAGGAGAGGGAAGGGAAATAATTCTTTGGTACAGAACAACAATCCTCCAAGGACATAGTTACAGTATTTCTTGTTAAAGTACAACGCGTTTGTTTTCAAATCGTGTAGAAAATGCAGTGATTCTGTGGCTTAGGCTGTTGCCTACTTAGCACACAGCTATGCTGCAGATACAGCTGTTCTGAGCTGAGCAGTCCCTGCTTGATGTCTGGTCCCACTGATTTCAGGAGACAATTCTTATTCACAGGTCTTTACATAATGTGACATGGCTGCCTGAGAGCTGGAGACATGAACGCCTTGTTTGATTTGAGATTTCTCAGTGATTTTTAATTTTGGTGCAGAGATCCCAGCAGAACTGATTTTAATTAAGAACGTGATCCATATCTCTTAGATTTAATGATGGGATGTGCCTGCTTACAGTGTGCAGTGCTGCCCTGCCTTGGGGATCTCTAGGCTAGCTCCAAATAAACCCATTTCACGAATTAGTTTCACAAGCAGAATTTTGCAGCTTCCCTTTCTGGTGCTGCCTGGTTTCGTGTTTTCTGAGGTTCCTCTCCATAGTGATGCATGGATGCACCCACAGCCTCTTACAAAGTGAGGTCAGGTTTGGTGTTAAAATCAAGCACATCTTTGCTGTTTGATATGTAGATTTTTTTTTTCATCCTAAGATTTTAAGTTAGGCTAAAGGTCAGTGCTTCCTAATTTTATTTTTAAAGGAGGCTGATACCTGTGTGATGAAAGGGATGAAGCTGATGTCTGAGAAGCAGAACTGCACACAGCAAGTCACTGGAGCTGACAGATTTCAAAGGGCTGGTTGTGTAAGCCACTAGCTTGGATGGTTTGATGTAATGCTGTTTCCAGACACTGTGGGGATTGCATGTGCCAGAGCTGGGTGTTGCCAGACAGAAACCACAGCAATTCACCCTCAACATAATTACCACCTACAGCAAGGCTAGCAGCTTGTAAATGAGGAGGAGTGGGATTCTTTATCTAGGAAAACACCAAGGAGTTTATGTCTTTCTGTAAATCCACTTAATCTCTTCATTAGAAGGGCAAGGAACAGTGACAAACCTCAGCCAACACTGTGCATAATGAAGTATTTTTTAAATACTCCCTTTGATGGTAAACTGTAGCACAGGCAGAATCCAGAAAAATCAGGTGGTGTTTCTTGCAGTTCATACAGCATTAGCAGTGGTTTTGGACATGCAGCATAGCTCTCTTACACGGGAGGCTTTAATGTGCATTTTGAGTACTTTGTTTCCCTCTCTCTGGATGCTAAAATTAAAAATATTGTAAGTATAGCTCTAGCCACTTACAGGCCTCTTCTGGATGGTTGGTTGCTTAAGATATGCAGCAACATTGTTAGAGGGGACAATGCCAAGTTAAAAATTTGAATTTAATTCTTTACTTCCTTTTCTTATCTACTTTACTAATTCCTCTCATTCACAGATTAAGAAACAAGTTGTCTAACAACTACAGAGGTTGTTTGTGTGTGGATGTGGGGGGATTGTATCCTTCATGGAGTGCAGACATGCCAAACCAGATGCTTGGGATTTGATTGTTTTGCTGTGCTGGTAGGAGTAACAGATCAGGGGAGTGTAAGGTGGCTTCCTTTGCACCTGATCCAAATCCCA
Source organism: Dryoscopus gambensis (assembly GCA_013389985.1). Taxonomy (NCBI): domain Eukaryota; kingdom Metazoa; phylum Chordata; class Aves; order Passeriformes; family Malaconotidae; genus Dryoscopus; species Dryoscopus gambensis. The sequence goes on from WEIT01016686.1 coordinate 76,070, forward strand.
TTAAAGCCAGTAAAAAGATTTCTAATGTTATTAGAGCCATGATGGGATCACTCCAGGCGCATTTTCCTTGTTCCCTCGCTGCTAGCATTGCCTGCTCATTGTTCCTGGTAGAAGCAGGAAGTTTTGCACCCTTGCCCACCAGGAAACTGGTGTTTACTGGTTTAAGGGTTTCCCAGTCATTGCATCTGTTCCTGACCATTACAAAACTCGGGTAGCTGTTGTAGAAGTGCTGATGGGGAGAGCTGCAAGGGGACCTGAGCACCCACAGTGCTCTCAAACGAGCCAAGTGGGCCCTTGGCGCTGTGTTATTTAAAATCTGCCTACTTGGTTTGCAGATAGAATCAATTACTTCACCATTTATTTGATCTGTGTTATTCCTTCTTGTAACTATGGGCACAAAGAAAGCCTGATATTGAAAAAGTGGTCTCTTGTGGCACAGATCTAGGGTTTCAGTCATTTGGATGAGCCCCTTTTGATTTGTGCCGCGAAGGCTGAAAGATGGTTCTGTGCTGGCGAAAACTCAAGGTGCCTTCAGTGCAAAATTCATCACAGTGTAGAGGAATGCACCCACTGCCAAAAATATTTGACAGAGCATGAAGGGAGTCCACTTTTCTTTGTTAGGTATGTCTGCAAAAAGCTGGAGGGGTACCTGCTATTTGCTTATGAAACACTGCAGGTATGCACATCTGTGCTCAGCTGAGTCTCAGGAGCTGAATGCCCCCTCTGCATCCCACATCAGCTCCAACTTCTTGATTGCTCCTTAGCCTGTAACTTGCAGCTCTCCCAGCACGTTGTTCTGCTGTCCTGCCTCATGGAAGGGTTTGGCCGTCACAGCTTTGCAACAAATACATCTACAATCTTGTTGAAGCATCTTAATTAATGTTGTAAGAGCCAGCTATGAGCACTGCTTTTGATCCGTGTGAGCTCCTGGCTGTGGAATATTTGAAATGATCATAAATCTCCTTGAGATGGAGTTTTCATCCCCTGAAACAGAACCCCAGCCTCAGCTGCACCTGAACTTCTTTTGTGTGTAATTTAATACCAGAAGCAGGAGAAAGCATTGTGAGTGATTTCCTGGGAACCTTTGCTCGAGGTGAAGGAGGAGACAGATGCATTCACGGCCTGAAAAATGATTGGCTGTTGGATCAATAGATCAGATAGTTCGGTGTGAGGGCGTGAATCTCTTTTGCCCCTATTAGAATGGTATGAAGCCGATTTTCTTTTCTCATTGAGACTGTCTGTCTGACAGGTGCAGTGGTAGTTAGGCCAAGAGATGGGCGTGCAGTTGTGAAGCCACAAAATCTCTGGCCTCTCTCGAGACGAGGGCATTCAGTAGGCACACAGCTCACTGCCCAGCAGGCACAGTCAGCATGTCCCCACAAAGGCCCAGTGCTCTTGGAAGGATGTGGGAATACATTGTAGTATCTCATGTGAAAGCTCTGTCCTTCAGTGCAGTGAGAGTGGGTGATACCAGAAACCCAGTGGTAGTATTTACAGAGTAACTTGCACTGTCAAAGGGAAAATTTGAAATAATTGCGGTTTTTTGAATCTGACTGCATCTCCTGCTGCCTGTGCTGTGTCGGCTCAAGTTTGGAGTCCTAATTTAGGTAAAACTTTAGGCAGGAGGACAATATTCTAAGGCAAGCTGCCTACTTGCAGGTCCCATTACCATCAGGGCGAGCCAAGGATCATAGCATCTTTCAGAAGCAGACTGTAAATTAAGGCCTGCAAGATCTGGTCAGGTCCCCTCAATCCTACTTTTGTCTTTTGCCTTAGGATAGAAGATTGATATTTGTATGTCACAAAGCAGATCGTAATGGTTATCTCAGAGCTCATTGTTATTTTGCAGTGTTTTTATGAGGCCGGTAGCCTAATGCTGCAAAGTTGTTTGTAATGTTAAGCTGCTACACCTAAAGCAGTGAGGTATCCATGGTAACTGTCTTGCCTGTACACAGTCCCTCGGCAGCCTTTTCACACAGGTCAGAGCACGCACATTGCCAGAAACTGACTCAATTTAGTCTGCCTTAAACATCAGGTAATTTTAAAAAGACCCTGGCTCTGACTTTTTTTTTTTCCCTTTGGTAATAGAATTTCGTTTTAATTAGCCATTCGAGCCTTCTGCTAGTGAAAACAAAATAAAACACCTCTGCCACTGTAAATATGTCTGTTGCTCAGACCTATTCAAATTAAACCTAAGTCTTGTGCTAAAAATGTTAAGGGCTTTGCAGCAAGCAAATTCCAAATTAAAGTTTCTACTTAACACTGCAGAAACATCCTGCTGTGAGATTTACAATAGCATTTTTTTCATCTAGGTCCTCTGTCAGTACTTGGTATATTCAGTTTCCTTTGACTTCTCTTGTAGTTAAGTCTGTGATTAGACTCCGAAAATTACCCTCCTTCCTTCCCTATCTCCTTGTTGATTTGCAGAATACATGTTCATTAAGATGAGTTTCTATAATGATTTTTTGCAGTTGTTTGAGGTACTTATCTGCATATACCAAAGCCTGACGAAAATTCTCAGCAGAACCAGATGCCATGCTTGGAACTTTTTCATCTGCCATCTTGCTTCCATCTTAAACTTTTCCTGTCCTATTTTTTTGGACGTCATTTTTCGTCATCTTGGTTTGTTCTGTCAGTTCCAGTGCTTTTGCTACAGTGAATCATCAGGTGTGTTTCTGCTGAGAGTTTGGCTTAGTGACTCAAGTGTGGAGGAGAACAAAAAGGCTCAAATTTAGTGCTCAACTTTTAACCAGATGCTTCCTTCCCAAATGCTCACTTGCCCTTTCCCAGTCTCCTCCAGAGCTGCTTTGTTAAACAGGAGGCATGATTGCCAGAGTTACTGAGGGGCAAAAGCTACAAATCAAGTGTCACATGGATTATAATGTGTCCTTGGTACAGCTAGGGGACAGGGAGGAAAAAAGGCAAATTCAGTGGGGACAAGGAGGAAGAAAAAAGTTAGAGGACAGCAAAGCAAGAGAGACAAAATCCAGATCCTCTCCTGGTCTCCTGCATCATCCCTTCTGCACTATATAAATCTGTCAAGCTTTTGGCTGAGTCTCAGCAGCTCATGGTGCCACAGTTAGAATGCTAATACTTGCTTCTACATACAGGGAATTTTAGGCCAGAAAGGGACATTAAGTATGTAGGTGGAGGCATCTGGGTGACACTCAGTCCTTTGCAGTCAAAAAGCCATTTCATCATCAAGTGGACCCACAGGGAGACAGAAAGGCACTAATATGTATAGGAAACCAATTTATGTAACAAAGCCTTTGCACAGTGGTAATTAATTAAAGGAACTAAATAATGGTGACGTTCTGGTCAGTGTTATTTAGGGCTAAATGAGTGATCTGGTGTTCGTAGGCTGTCATCAGAACTGAGAAGTCTGATGCTGTGGCTGTCCCTGCCATGCAGAGGCATTCTTTAGTGTCTTAGAGGGTAAGGTACTTTGGACTTGGTTAGTACAAAACAGAAGAGTCTTCTGTGGGAGTGAGAAGGAGGATTTGGAGTCACCTGGCTGAGCAAGGGAGTGCGCGTTCCCAGGTCCACACCCGCAGAACGTCTCGCTGGGGAAGGGAGCCTAGAGCTTCTCCTTAAGAAGCTATCTTTTGTTCCAAATCTGAAATGTTTGTACCTGCCATTGTTTTTTACATAAAACCAGTAGTATTTTGCTAAGAATACTTACCAGATAGATGAAATGCAGACCTTTTTCACGTTAGGAATGTAGTAATATGTTTTGTTGCTATGGCAGTTCTGCGTTTAGCCTGTTCCAGTCGGGGTTCCAGCTGATATTTTGGGTCACTGTGGTGCTCTCCATGTCTCCTCATCCGAGATTTCATAAAAACTGTTTTTCTCTTGAATCTACATTGGGTTGCACTGTTGTTTGGATCCAATACAAATAGACTTGGTACACTTAATGGTCTCTTTTAAACACATGTGGATTGCTAAAGAGGGTCAGACCAGAGGATTAAAAGTGTTTCTTGCTGTGTGGCCATCACCAGATGCTTCAGAAGGTCTAAGAACCCCCACTGCAGGCAGACTTCAAGTTTTCTATTCTTCCTGAAGTCTTGGGATAATCCTTAACAGTAAGATCATAAATCTGTGGGCCCTAAAGCAAGAGATTTTGTCTTCTTTCCCATAGTTGTTTTTTTTTAACATTTGCTATTGTAACTGGTTTTACTTGTTGTTTATAGAAATGCCCAAATCCTCTTCTGAGTCTTGTTGAATTCTTGGCCTTGGTGACTTTCCATGGCCATCTAATTATATGTGGGCTAACAATTACTTCTTTATCACTTTTTCATTGACCCTCTTTACATTCTGTTGGGGGCCACTTTTTCAGTGGGAGAAGAAACAGGAATTCCCAACCTCCCCATCTCCACTCCATTCAAGCTTTGCTGTACTTTTGCCATCTCTTTTCCGAGGTGAGCAACCTCAGTCTGTAATACCAGAGTTGTTCCATACCTTTGTGTGCTCCCAGCACTTCTGAGCCTTCTAGGAAATAGCAACCTGTAGAAAACACAGGACTTAGACGAAACTGTGTCACTGATCTAACTTGGAGCACTAATTTTGCCTGTACCATTTCCCACCCTACTCCATGTTTTCACAAGGTTTTTTTCTGCATTCAGAACAGAGAATTTTACCAGTAATGAGATTAGCCTGAGCAGTCAGTTCTGTAGCCCCTATAACTGTTGGTGGGTTTTGTTCTGTGTTCATTAAAAGCCCTGACTTGGTGCCATGCCTGTGCAGTTTAATTCCTGGTTACTGGAACTGTAAAGTTCATCTTGGTTTTCATAGCGCTGTTGAGCCCTGATGTTGAGATGTTGCATGGCATTTATGAGAGAGATGTCAGGAGTGGGGATTTCAGTACCCTTGAAACACAGGATAAAAAGAATTGCTGTTACAGGACTTCCAGAGCAGGTTTCCTGCAGGCTCCCAGTCGATCTGTGCTGTGCTTAACACCTCTAAAGAAGTAAATGACATTGTATTTCCACAGCTACACGCTGTGCATGTAGGAACATTCCAGTGATAATATATTTCTCCTTGGAAGCAATAGGCATTTAGGCATTATAATGGCAACAGCTTCATAATAAATATATGCTAAAATCTGGTATGATGAAATAGCTAATGCACATGTGCTGCAGTCTTATCTGGGACATAAATAACTCAGCAATTTTCACAAATATTAAATATAAAGGGGCAATTTAATATTATGGGTGAACAGCTTGCGTATTAAATTTTATATAAACATGAATCTGTCTTTTAGTAGTGGGAATTTGAAAACCTGAGACAGGCTCATGAAAATTTGACTTCATCTCCCCCTTGTCTGTACCTTTGAACAGCTGATTTAATTTCAAGCAAGTTTTGGTCATTTTTTTCAATCAGTTGTAGAGTGGCATCAATGTTATTTTTTTTCTGTTCAACACAGAAGATAACTTTTCCTGATCTTGGGAAATTCAGCATTTAGAAATTGTTTTGCTATTGAAATAAGATGACAACTAAGAAGCTGTTGAGCTCTGGTGTGACAGCCAATATACCTCTGAAAGTTATTAAAAACAAAATGTTACTTTCTTTACAATGTTTCAGTTTCATGTAGCAACTTTGCTAAAAGAAATAGTTTATGAACCTCTGCTGCAGTGTTGCACAGTCAGAATTATTTCCATCGCAGTCTTCAAAGGATGTTATTGGGTTTATTTGTTTGAACTGATGAAATATTAGACTCCAAGAGTGAAAAGCTAAAATTGGGCTCTAATTTAAAAGCAAGGATTGAGAACTGCTTTGGAAACAGAGAGGTTTTTCCTAGTGAAAGTTGCCTTCAAAAATCAGACAGAATGTCTGTCTGTCATTTGGAAGAGAAGCTCTGTCATGAAAAGTTCAGATATGCCAGGAAGGACCAACTCCAACTCTGAGTCACTGCAGGTTGGTGAATCAGTGGGTAAAATTCAGGCTAATCCCTGAAGGAGCTGGGAGAGGTGCTTAGCCTGCTCACTTCTTAATGACGTTAGTGGGAGGTGAGGTAGCCCAGCCTAGCCTAGGCTCTGAACCAGGACATGATTCCTCATTCCTGGGGAATAAACCTACCAAAGGCCTTTTTTCCAGCCTCCTGAGGAGCTCAGCACTGGGGAGGGATATCGTAGAGCCCAGCTCTTCTCTGTGGCAGCACAGCCTTTGCCAGGGCGGGAACAAGAGCTTAGATCTCGAATGATGTTGTTTCAGTCAGGTTATCCCTTTCTCATACTTGATCAAGGGGTCCTTCCCTTCTAGTGTGGCCTTACCTCCTAATCCTGTATTGCCATTAATTCTTAGTGACTTGGGAGTGCATTTGCTGTTTGAGGAAGAGGAGATGTGGCTCCTTATGGTGACAGCCAAGTGTCAGCAACTATGTCCTTGCTGAGAGTCAGCAGCAAGGATCTGACAAAAATCAACAAATCTCCCAGAGGAGGTTGCTTAATTTTTATTTGATATTTGCCACCTCTGGCAATCAAAAGTCATGAGTCAGGCTCCTAGAAATGATGAAACTACTTTGGTTTGGTTTCTTAACAATCAAAACCCCATCCACATATTTTAGGTTTTTTTTTTTTTCTTTTTTTTTTTGGCCTTCTGGCTCTGGCCACACAGATTTCACATTTCCAAGTACTATTCCCAGGACCAGTAGAAATTAGCATGGTGGTGGGGTGGTTGTTTTGGTTCTGGACTTTTTTTTAATGTAAACAGGAATTCTCATACAAGCACAAAACTTTAGGGGCTGAACTTCAGCTGCCAGCTATCATGGAAAGGATTATACAGTTGGGAAAGTTGACATGAATAGAAAATTCCCAATCAAGTTTACTGGAAATTTATTCAAGCTGCTACTACTACTTCTTCTTTTTTTTTTTTTTTTA